>JADDOH010010523.1:0-64106 GCA_016648135.1 Agrypnia vestita
TAATAATAAATAATAAAGACCCACCAAGCGTTGTAGTGCCAAGAGTGATGATGATAATGAATATATTTAATATGCGAGTACTTGCTAATAGAAGAAGAAGAAGAAAAAAATTATTTGTATATATTGGAGTTGCAAACAAGTTTTTGTAGTGTCATGCCAATATTATGTAAATAAATTATTGGTACACTGTTACGAAGATATTAAATCAGCAAACAATTCGTTGCAAAACCAACCGCCGTGCCGTTAGAACGTTTTTCCAACCAATAATAATTTAACTGATTGAATTGGTTGAATTATTTTATCACGGGAAAATAAATTGATTTTATTTAGCCAGTCAACCATCCGTTGTGAGACAATTTTGTTTGTTCTTATATTTTCATGCCAATATTTTATATCAATCATAAAATGTTATAATATCCCGGTAGATTAAAATTTCCCTGGTTTCCCAATAAAACTTTGGGCAATTTAACACAGGTCGTTTATCTCTTTTAATGGCAGTGTGCAGTGTCGGACTAAATATACAACAGTAAATTCGTTCTTACAGTGAAGAAAAAAGTTTCATATTTGTCGAATTCTTCCATGTGATTTTTTCGTATACAGTATTTTAACAGACGAAATTTATACCAACGTGAAATAAAAATTAACATTTTTTAAATATGTAAAAAAACGACATTATTTATAGTGATAACGACCAGCCACTCCACATTGTGTTTAATACTAGGCGGATTCTATTACGATCTGCCGTCAGTCAATTTGAGGCGACGATAATTACATATATTTGCAATAGTAATTAAAGTCAATGACATTATGGTTAGACACTTCAATAATTAATATAAAATAACTTTATTAATAACCATTTGAGTTTTGTTCTTAACAATAATTTATTGCAAAGGAAACTGTTCATTTATTACTTTGTAATCAAATTTGCCTATAAAGAAGGCGCCGGTCACGAGACTGAACATTAATTAATTTATATTCAATGAAATGATTCGCATACATCATTGGGATATCAATCTCTTGGTGCACAGGGGTGAGATTTCTCTCAGAGACTCGGATACAGAACTAAAACTCATTAACGCGTGTATTTTGTCATTTAGACGGATGATCAGCTCTCACGCGTGGGCACACACAATTAAGAGTCAAAATCCGCTCCTGGCTCTACGATTTAAAATGCGAGTTGGCAATAATAATATTACTCGCATAAGGGAGTATATTAATCCCGCCCGCGGGCATTTCACCGAGAGCGGGGGTCGCGGGTCCCGTTCGCCCGTGCCACCCTCAGTCCTCACGCCATCAGTTATAACTTTGATCATTACATTCAGGCTTTAAATAGCGAGGCCAACCTTCGTCTGTTTCCCTGATCACGCAACGCGGCAGACAGGAAAAATGTGAGGCATAAATCACCGGCACATGCCTCGCTCATATATTTTCGAATATTTTTAGATGACAAGGATGTGAAGATGGCTGGCATGCGGACAAACTCGATAAATTACTTGCAACAGTGGCTTGAAAGAGCGTATTATCAATTTATATTTAAAATCTTTGAGAGATTTTGCTAACCAGCATGTTATATATTATACTGTAGCGATCCAAGGTTATCGAATGATTTATTAGAATTTTTTCATTTCTGAGATCAAATATTATATCGTGAGCTCAATAATAGAACTAGATAACTGAAATTTACAACTGGTGTTGTTTCTTCCTTCTTCTACTCACTAACTAATCCTTAATGGACCTTTTTTTAATATCACTTATTAATCACTTATATAAAAAATAATTATAAAAAACCCCTAAAATAGCTTATGAAATGTCAATGAAATAAATAGTTATGACCGGATATTTAGATAAAGCATTTAAATCTTCATTCATTTTTCTTGTTGTCTACTTTTGTAAACGATTAAAAGCTTGCTTAAAATAGCATGTATAAATTAACTAGCTTTGGTATTAAACAGCTTATTATTTGCATACGTTTTGTGTAAATATCTCAAAACTGCCAAAATTCGAGTTATCGAATTCTAGTGTTGAGCCCACGATGTATAAACACAGATATATTTCAGAATTGTGACGTCACCTTTTTTTTCAGAAGTAACACAGACAAATGATGAAGTAACCGGTGGAGATGTATGGTTTTATTCACGATAATTTATGGATTGTTTAAAGTTTTAAAACTCGTACCGTTTGGTTTTTATTACAGCTTATAATACTACGTACAGTATTTACTCACACATCTAGTATTTGTTAGTTGATTCTTGGATTGGAAGAATTTTAATATTTTTTTTATCGTTTTTTGTTTTACTTAAATAAAATTTATTTTTTATTTAAACACAAAATACATACTTAAAAAATAGATAAGTACGAAATATAGTTATGTGGTTATAAAGAGAAAGCAAGATTTTCAAACCAAAGAATTAACCACTTAAACTCTTAATTTGAGGTGTTGTTGATCCAGCAGTAAAACACAGATCATTAGGTTGAGGGTTCCGCCCTCGCGATATTACATTATCTTTTGAGAAACATTATTTTTATTCATCATTTAAAGCGAATTAAAACTTTTAATTATTCATGCAAATAACACATTTCTACGCCTGCGCTGAGATTTTATTTTTATTATTGTCAATAAAAAAATATTATTTGAAGGTAAATACATAATGACTTTGCATTATTGGGCAACCCTGCAGTATGACAAATGCTTTTCAAAATTATTTCGATTAATCAACATGTCAACGGTGTTTTTTAGTCACCTGGCAAAAGATTACACTTTGTTAAAAATACTTTCTCGCGTCGTTTCCCTGACGCAATTAAAAGATTATTTAAACCGCAAAATGTTCACAAAATACTTCCTTATTAAGTGTAAACGTGCGGGTTGTGTAAATACAATTTACTATGAAATTACTCTCACTTTTTTTGGATTGGGTAATCAAATTATAATGCTTTTCTGTAACGTGTTTCGATTCCTGTTTTAAATCTTTGATATTTTTTAAAATTGAATTTAAGCCATGGCTCTGTTCCGCCAGCAAGAGAATCCAATTAATCCCGGTTCAGTTTGTAGTATTATCGTTTAATCGCTAGGATAAATATTTTAGATGAAGACTTAATAATGAAACATTCAATGCTTGACTGTCGCTTTGGGCATATTATTCATAAAAAATAGTTATTTTATATTTACAGTTATTTTATAAATTAAGGATAAATTACAGAAGTCTCACAGAGACGAAGCTATTTTGTACATGAGGAAAGTGGATGGATGTCTTTTACGAGTCTGTGTGAGCTGGCTTAGATGATCACTCTACGCGATGCAACTTTCATCAATTCCATCGTAAGAACATCCACACATTATCAAATTTTTGAAAGTTATATGTTTCGAATCAAGAACATTTCATATATTGTAATGGTCTCTGCTAGAGGCATCTGTTGTTATTTTTTACTCCCTTTCTTTTAACTCGTAGCGTCTGCTTTTCTGCCGATAAAACTTTGGATCAATTTTTAACCCTTTTCCTGTGATTTAATCGAGCTGAAACTTTTCAAGCAGACTCGTGGCGACTTTTCAAAATTTTAACGGTTTTTTCAAATTGGAAACCAAGAGTAAGACAAAGATGAATTGAACTACTTTACAAAACATTTAATAAACGTACACTTAATTACACCATATTATTAGTGTTTAATAAAAAATACGTAAGACGATATATATCAAACGGAGGAGGGTACCGAAAATCTATTTACCTATTCAGATACATAAATATAGCAAATTTACTATGACAGAGTTAAGATATGATAAAGAAAAAAAAAGGTAGGTACTTATACCTCGGAGAGTAACTGCGACCGTACAGCTCTCGTACGTATAGATATACATAGGTGGCCAAAAAATGTACACATACCTTAACGAGTCACCTTCGCCTTCTTCTTTTACAAAAAGTACTCAAAGTAAGAGTAGTTTCCACACCGTTCTGACACACTTGATTATGGCGAACTACTGCCTGGACATGGTTGGCCAAGGCTTCCAGTGAGATTGATGCCTCTAAAATATCAATTTGTTCTCGAAACGTGACCAGTGTGACTTTACGATACTCAACATTATTGAGGGTCTCCTGCAGATAAAAGTCCAGCAGTGTTAAATCAGGAAAGCGAGGAGTGCGTGACGGTGAGGTCGCCCGGATCTTGCCTCTTGCACCCAAAGTGCAACGAGTTTCAAACTTACCACGAAAAAGTGTAACTGTCAGACGTGTAGGCTATATTATTGTCGTACTTCAACAGCATCATCAAATTTAAGCCGCAATTTTAAAAGCCATGCACTCCTCGAGCGATAACCGTGCCCCCTTTATATTGTTTGAAGCTCCTCTCTGTCTTCCGAGATAAAATCAGAATACATATCACTTCATTCTTCAACTACCGAATTGACCAGATATAAGAACTGTTAAAGTGTGTATACATTTTTTGGCACCCTCTGTGCTGGTCAATGAATGCCCTTCAATAATTTCCCTTGAGTCGCATTACTACGGCAACGAACAATACTGATATAAAATTCTGTTTTCATTCCATGGTTTATTGAAAAGATGTGTGAGCCTATTTTAATCTTCATTTTTTTTTATTACAATGTAGGTAATTGAAATTGCGACATAACTAACACAAGGTGATCTTGAAAAAATATATATTCTTACATATAACGGATATTTTTTTGTTCACCGGAAAATAAGAAATTATCCACATGTATTTTTGTTTCCGCATCTCATCTTGTTTATTCGCGTAGAAATAATTTCTTCAAATCGATTACCAATATTTCCGTGACGAACGCTAATGCCGTGAGCGCCTATTCTACCGTAAAGTGTATTTTGCCATAAATCGTTTTAGAATCTTTGTTATATAAAAACATTTAAACAAATCATTCGAATAAAATAAATGATACAGCAATATATTTATTATTTATCTAGGTACTTAACGAGAATAAACTGTGACATTAACCAATTTTTTTATCATTTAACTCCAATTGATTTCAAAAAAAAAAGTTTTAATTATGGAACACATATTCTTAAACCGGATAGCATAAAATATATTATTTTATTTTATACTTTATATTTATAACACTGGTGAAATACCAAACATATTATTATTAAATAATGTAAGTGTCTAAATATGAAGTAACTATTTAAAAATAATATATTTATGATTTGAAATATAAATATCTATATTTAAAAAAAATCGTTGCGGTGTGTGTTTGCCCGAAACGCCAACTTTTTTAGGGTGGACTAGCTCTGTTACACCCTGTATATTTACCCGATCGTGAATTTAATCTTAAATAATAATTGTTTTTTTATCTCATTAATATATTACGGAACAGCTGACACGGTATTAATTTTCTAAAATGTCACCGAGAGTCATTAATCATTGCGTACCGTGACAAATGATTTGCAAAATTAATTCCGAAGAGCTAAGCAATTTTTCTTAAAATACCAGGCCGTCCGCCAATTTATTTGAACTTTTTAGTTCCTTTTTTATGTTGGCATTTCTGGAGTTATTATTTTAGAGAAATTAGTTTCTTTAATCAAAATTTAAATATCAAGTAAAGTAAAAAGGCACCCATTTATATTCAAAAGTTATTATAATAATAGCCTAGGATAAAATAATTGATGAAATTCTGGCTTGTTTATAACTATTTGTGTGTTTAATTATTTGATTCATAGAATTTTCGCACAAAATTTACAATAATGAATTTAATCTTTTTATGAACGTGCTCAGCTGCCAGAAAATATGCAAAAGTAAATATTCTGTCAACACATTACTGCTGAATGTTTTAATACATCGATCGGCTTACCTCAAGCCCTGGCTTATATTATGTTTGCTAAACTTAACCTCTATGCTATGCAAAATGAGATGATTTCCCTGGAAGAGTCTAGAAAGCTCTACCACTAGGCGTCTCATACAGCTATACTAAACAAGTACAGCTAACAAGGAAAGTAGTACAAATTTCCGAGGCTCAATTCAGGGGAATAAAAAAATCGCTATCTAAAGTAAAATGGTATGCGGGTGGATTAAATATGATCGATACTCGAGCAAGGCTCGAAATGGAAAATTTAACGAACCGGAACGGTTGGAAATAACCGTTTTTTACAGTATTTATTTTTGATACAAAATATACACATATTGGAACGTAGGTTGGCCAACCGACTGAAATCTTTTTCCATTTTAGAATAATTGATTTGTGACGCGAATACTAACTTAAATAACTCTAAAAAATTATACGAGTACATAGCTACAGCGCAAAACATTAATTTATTGAAACAGCTTTAGTTTTTCAATTATTTACTCCAAAATAACGAACAGGAGCTGTTATTGAAATTGAAGGAAATTGAGTATATCACGTGCTGAAGCTATATTTACAATAATCTCACAGATCGGAGCGGCGTTCCGGTCTCGAGTTACCGAGCACTGTACTCAAAATAAATGCTTCTTTATTAACATTATTTTAATGAAAATAGAAAAACAATAAATCTTCAATTCAAGCCTTACTTGATTTAGCTCGCATGCCTCAAAATAAATCATCCCGGATAACAGAAATAAGGGACGTAAATTTCCATTTGAAAAACGAACGTCAAAAAAGGCCTAACATCATTTTATATAAACTGCCCTAAATGAGCAGTCATTTTCCGAAACGGCCGTGCGACGGTATTCATACATCGAAAATAACCCTGCTAATCGAGTTACAAGAATAAGCTTCTGTGTATGTGTGTCCGTATATATAAATTCTACGTTCAGGTTTCGAGTGTGTTTGTTATTCAGTATTCGTACATTAATTCATGAAGGCTTTACGACGGGAATCGGGTAGCGGCGGTGCTCGAGCGTGGCTACCTTATAAATCAATTCGAGTTCTTGTGAACCTTCTAAATTATTTTCATCATTTAAACCCCGGGCGAGCAAACTCGAAGGCGGCAACCTAGCGACGTTGCCACCATCGCACGTGCGTGACCCTTCAGAAATATACTACATATAGGACTTCGCAAGGATGCGAACCAATTTTCCCTCATTTTTGACGGGTTAAAGCTAGTTCACTTAATATTTTTGAACATATTATTCTTGACCCTCTTCTCTCGCTACATCAGACGTATAATCGTACACGAGCTCCGTGTGCTCAAACAATCTTCATTCTATCATGACGCTTATCTTCATATTCAACCTTCTCTTCGAGAATACTCAAGGTTTGATTATGTATATGGAGGCGTTGGTCTTCTTAGATTGACACTTATGAATAATTCTTAGTTAGAATTGAGATCAAGTGAAATAGTTACAATATGTACCACGATTGAATGAATCATTGATGTAAAAAATTAATCGTCCACGGTACCCGCACATGGCACTGGGAAGGAAGAATCATGGGAATGATCTCGAAGATGATCTTTTACTGTATTTTTTAGTATTATATTGTTTTTCAATAAATATTTATAACCATATCTATACTCTCTATACAAGTCCTTGACTTTTTTAGAGGAGAAGCAAATGTGTATTATTAATTTATATTATGTTAATTTACTTCAGTCCCTTTGAAATTATACGATTGTAAATAATAAATAAAAATAATAACGATGGGACATTAACATTGAAAACAACGCGAGATAACTTACTACGACAGCAGACGGCAGTGGCTAGAACTGTTGCTTCTCCAATGGCTCGTAGCCATTGCGATTAGGATTATCATAAGTGCCTAAGTTATACTGAATGACGATTGATAATAAACATTTAAAAAATCGACCGCGGTGAAAAGATTCCCGACACCTGGCATACCTAGGTAGGTTTAGCGCCGCCTGTGGGCGGCCGCGCTCAGTCGGGCAGCGTGCCGGCCGATCAATAATAACAGTCGTAGCGGCCGCGTAGAGGCGCCGCGCCGCGCAACTGGGTCGAGCGCGGTGTTGTAACTCTGACTTTCGACAATTAGATTAGTTTGTTAGGACACAAAATCGCGTGCGGGGCGGGCTTCTTCGCCAACATCAGACGCCAACATCACCCCGGACTTGCACATGAGGATTGATATTATTTTTTGTTTTTACAAATTAGAGTAGTCATGTAATTATTGATAAGCTATTTTTTTTAAATTGCGAATATTTTAGTTAGTAATGTATTTAAAAGATCACATACTGGTGGTACATTTTTGATAGCGAGGGAGTCACGTTATAGATTTTTGCACATTAACTGGAACAAAACTTGTTTTTATAATTTCAAAAAATTAACACATATTCAATCATGACAAGTAATTTACGCTATCAATTAAATTTTCTTTTGTATTAAGAATGTTTAAATGTTTTATTATTGCTTAAGCTATGAGACTTAATATGATTCCCCATGTTCTGTTTCTTATCTCACAGTGTTTTAAAATGATTCCATTTCGCGTTTAAATTTCAGATACAAAATTTGTCTGCCATGTTCTAATCTCCAATAATAATGATTTCAATGTTCATCCAATTATAACGGTAACTAGAATCCATAGCTGATTTCATTCCATTTTCAAAATTTGTGTTATTTCAAAGGATACACAGATAAAACATAAAAGTTTACATTTTAGATTGATTTTCCACGAACGTTTTAAAACGAGAATGAAATTTTAATTAATTCCGATTTATTATACGCCTCACACTTTGAGATTCTTCCACCCACGCTAGTGTTCGCTTACAGCTGTGATTTTCCCGAACTGTGTTAGTAAAACCTTCCGCCAGAGCCTCCGAGAGTAATAAGGTTGTATGCGCCGCTATATTATCATTCATGTCTGTGTCTGTACTTAGTCGCACAGTGGTGTTCAAACATTCGTGCGAACTCGTGAGCAGTAGAACATTATTACGAACGTTCAACGTTGTTAATGTCTACGTTAAATTATTTGTGGGAATCGTTACGCCTGAAGCCTTAAGGTGATAAATAACGTATTAAATTATGATCAAATATTAGTTTAATTATGAAACAATTAAATACACAATTGAAGAGCAATTTTGAATTAATATGTGTTGGTATATTAAAGGACGTTAAATTTAATTAATATGGTTTGTAACGTTACTGGAGTTTTAATTAGCTATATCATTCAATTCATTCTATATATTCAGCTACACATTCAAAAATCTCTTTTTCATTAGTTACTGCCCAGCTTTGCTTACATCGTTAATGAGTATATTATATACTGAGTAATTATGAAATTATTTAATTTTTTTACTTATAGTATAATACGCACGGACTTCATTACCTACTTAATTGTTTATCCTTAATACAAATAATTAATGGCATCTTTTTTTTATAGCGACTTTTATAGCGACAATCTTTATTCGTGCTTTCAATATACCAAATAAGAGCAAACAATCTTGTAACTTTTAAAAATACTAAACTCTCTTGAAAACGAAATCTTTTTAAATTGTAACCAAAATTAATTTTAGTATTCTTTAGCTGTTGACCCAGGCATAAATTTAATTTGAATCTAAATATTCAGTCATATTTTTTAATTAATATATTTATCACCAAGCAACGGTATATTCGAAAAGTTGAACCGCGTTCAAATGGTTATACGCATATAAAAAGTACAGATTTTTAGTAAAATATGTATTTAATTCTTAAGTGTCAATGTACTTATACATATTTTATTATAGTATAAAAGAGAGACGAATAATAATAATATTTTATTGTACGTGGACGTTAGAACTACAAAATGCCACCGAACAATGTTACATTTTCATTTGTTAGCACAGCTGGCGCGTAGATATGGAAGCGTTTTCTGTTTTGAGCTCTGAACTTTAACTCCAGCCGGGGACTCCAATCGATACCCGGCGTAGCACCGTCTACGAGCTACGAACAGCTGCTCGGATTTCCGTCCGAGAAGTTTCGTCGGCGCGGAGTTTCAAGAAGGCTTAGTGGAAAGGTTCCGCGAGAAGTTTCGTGTGGCCTTTATTGCCGCGACGTCACAATCATCGATTTTTCCGTCGCGTGTAATGGCGACACTCTAATTGGTCCAAACCGATGGCGTCATATTGATGTAATTAATTGTTTCGGTAAAATGTATACGACTCGATTTTAGATGTTTCGTCAACATTTTCCGATAATCGGCTAATTTTCGCTCCAGTGAATATTTATTTATATTATTGGATATGATTAAATCCCTATATTCAATATTTTGAAAACGAAAAATAGACATTTTATAATATACTATAACAAAACAAAAATAGACATGTATTTATTTGACATCCTTCGCAATGTAAAAAATACACTCCTATATAGACATGGATTTTATTTCGAATATCTGTTCTAAATAATTTAGAGTTAAAATTACGAAAATAGTTTTCTGTTTTTTTTTTTAATTAAATAGAGAATACGTCACTATTCATATTATTCCCAAACTAAGCCAAAAGCCTGTGTATGAAAATAAAACTAACTTGCTGGTGTCCAGGAACGGGGCTCGAACCATCGACCACCAGATCACTAGGCGAGCGTCAAGACCACCACACTCACAAGCTACTCATGGGTCATATAAATTGTAAACAAATTATGTTTTATTGTAATAATTTGTTTCAACATTTAAGTGAAGTGTTACATCTACTCACAAATAATGGACGTTAAAAAATCTTCATACAATATTTTCAAGTTAAGTCCAAGTCTGAAAAACTAAATTAGGTTTTTTTATATTCGTTTATGTATTTATATAATATGTATGCATATGTCGCTTCGTTGCGCGTTATGGTTCCTTTTTACCCGACAGATAGAGATTTTCTATGTGAAAAGTATTGACATAGAACGCTCGACACAGACAGAATGGGATCAATACACAGTTTCACAAGTGTTGTACCAACGCCCATTCAGCACGGCTTTGCTGAATCCAAAAACAAAAAAATTTAAGAAAGAGGCTTCATTCATTCAATATGTATATTTATACTTCATTACTTTTGCCATGATTCTTTAATATACGTATGTAAATACGTTCCCATAGCCGTGATCGTAAAAGATTTAACCTTACATCTAACATAGCATCGTGCTGACATAATTTGAGCTTCCTCAATTTTGAAATGTTTGGACATGTGAGAGTAAATTCAGATTTCATAATGATTGAAACATCAAAGTAGATCTCTCTCTGTGCTGTAGGTATATATTACGTTTTACTTGACATTATTTCCTTTTCTTATTTGTTCTTCTTCTTTTATTCCTTATTTGACTCTTCTTGTTAGATCATTATTATTTGATCATTCTACACATTTATTCTTTGTTGCACTTCCGCCATTTCTATGTATGATTTTTGAACATTGTGAATTTTATTATAATGGCAAATGAGTGATCAATACAAGTGTTCTCCTTCTTCTTCGTGTACCTGCTTACAGTTTTGCGTTTTTCAAGTACGTAGCTTGGTTTTTCCTGATCACATCATGAGGTTACGCAGCATCTACTACCCTTGCAGAATAAGTTGCAAGACATATTTCTCGCTTCGGAAAATGTTCAAGTATGCACTTACTTCTTCTGACAGTTGTTACCAGTTCTATTGACTTTACCACGCATCTTACTACCCTTTAACCTAATATAATCAACCCACATGACGGTAAGGAAACACGACAGAGCCACATTTCAAATGCCTCGTGATTTTAATGGTGTTAAAAGATTCCGTTATTACCAAAGTATACAAATTTATAATTTTCACATAAAGGATATATTATATTTTGCCGAGTTAGTATCGTTTTAGAAAAATGTATGCATTAAAAAATATAAAACATAGTGAATAAATTTTTATTTTTTACCTTTTCATACAAAATACAAGAGAGAAAAGGTTTTCGTCGACGCTGAATTTCGCTCACATTGCCAGAGGATCGTCTTAATACCCCACTACTTTTAAATCAATAAAAAATAGGAATTCTCACAATCTTCGGTGTGAAGCCTTAATTCATCAAGTTTATATAATAATTGCACTGATTGCAATAATCATGGCGACCAGTCAGCAATTTACCACAGCCCGTCCCCAGAATGTCGACACCGACAATATTAACTTTCATCGAGCAACGGGAGTGACATTTTAATTTTACACCTGCCAGTCATCGTCTATTTCATTAATGTCATTACGAAATCTGCAGTGGTCAATATGACAAAAGAATTATTTTAAATTGACGGCTTCCTCTATTTTTGAACTAATACCAAAACAATTGGAATAATTGACACACGTACTGTGCATTACGGTGCATTGTTTCGCGAACATAATCTGTCAATCATTTGACTATTTATAAACAATATGATGACATTAACAAATATAGAATAGGAATACTTATAACTGTGTGACAGGTATGTACAGGCTGTTTATACATCCAGTAATTTATGAACATGTGTACATATATACAAAAGAAAGGGGGTGTCAGTTATACAGGTTATTTGGAAAACATTTATAACCTCGCAGGACTATATAGCTGCCTTGATTATGAGTCGAAAATGTTCAAGCAGCCATGACCTAATATCAATAGTTATGGAGTTGCAATATCAAAGTTTGCATTTTTTTTCTATACTTCTAACTTATTTTTTTTACAAAACCTTAAACTATTATTACAGTAACTTATATCGATGACGAAAAATTCATTCGTTTCAATACAAGTTAAATAAAATGAAAAAAACCTACAGAAATTCTAATACAAATATTTCATATTCTATATAAGTATCTGTAATGATAGTCCAACGTTTTAGAAAAAATAAGTCAAAAATATTGAAAAAAAAATGCAACTTTTGATGTCGCATATCTCCATAATATTAATATTGAAGGTCAAGGTTGATTGAACATTTTCGACTCATAATCAAGGCAGGAATATAGCCCTGCGAGGTTTTTAATGTTTTTCAAATAACCCTGTATAATAAAGTACATAGTCCTAATGCATATTTTAAAAAGTCAAAACGGATAGTTTAGACCAAATGTTCTTAACGACTATTACGAGCCTGACATTTTTTCTACCTGAGATCTCTAGTCTTAATAAACGGAGGGTGCGAAGCTGAGATGGCCAAATACACTAACCAAAATTTGGAATAATCACAAATCTCTACTACCCTAATATCCTTAGTAAACATTGTGAATTTAAAAAAAAGGTAACCCGTAAAAAACATGTTTTTATTACACTCATTTACTAGTTGAAACATTTTTTTTCGCTTAACCTACGCGTTGGGCTTCGATCAGGCGACGCTACGAAAGGGAGTAATAAAAAATTTCCAAAAATCCAAAATTATACTATAATCAGGTTTCACGTCATCAAATCGAAAAAATCATACAAAATTTGAATAATCCAAAAAAAAAATTTTTAAAGAAAATTTGACAGATCTTTTTGATTGTCGCCACGAGTCTGCTTGCAAAGTTTCAGCTCGATTAGATCACGGGAAAGGGGTTTAAAATGGGTCCAAAGTTTTTTCGTCAGACAAGAAGACAAGCAGACGCCACGAGTTAATATAAAGGAAGTAATGAATACATTTAATTTAAGTTTATTTTTCTGTCTACCGAACGTTTGTCTGTTTACTGGCGACATTTGTTTGTGCAGGCCAGAGCTGACCGCGACCTTCTCAATTAATTATATTTAAAGCAAGGGCACCGGGCGCCCCGACACACAGCGCGCCACATCCGAGTCTCCAAGGGGCTTCGTGCGCGGCTTAGTTGGGTTCGAGTAATCGCTTTTCACAGAGCCATCGTAAACTATTTTGTCTTTATTCAAATTCTGTGAAACGTACAAAAAAAACTTGATTTCAATTTTTTTTTAAATTTTATGATGGCCAAATTTCAATCAATAATGAACTTCCTCCGTCAAGGCGATGAAAACTAATATTAAACAAAAAAATATTACCTTTTGTTTACAAAATTCTTTTTTGAATGATTACAAAAAATATTTAAGAAATAATTCTGGTACCTAGCTGTATAAACATAAAAACATAATGTGTGAAATCAAAATTTTGAAAATGACATTAAATATCGTAAATGATTGGAAATATTATGATCGCTTTTACAACCTTTAGTTATTTCTAACGATTCCAATTTAACACCAACATTGCAAAGGAAATGATAGTTTCCGAAACCGATTGGTTAAATAAACAAACTCCGTTGATTATATAAACAATGTGCAATATCTTATTATATAAATTTGATTAAAATGAATACCACATTATATTTGCATCGTATATTAGACAAATTTCAAAGTATTTGTGTGTCTGCGAGTGTAATACTTACTTTGGACAGACTTTACGGTATGTAATACTATCTCACATAAAATATGTTAGCACAACCGAATGGAATATGTAAATACGACGCGACAAAGTCAAAACTCTGAAGAATCGAAGGACTCTGAAGTCTCGTAGAATCTAACTTTATAAAATTCTAAATATAACATTTATCTTTATTCTAATTTTATAAAAGTTTTACGGATGAGTTTTATAGTCTTTTATTATTTTATTTTTTCTACAATTTTTACGTTTAGTAAAAACTACCATCTGCATAAACATCGTGTTAAGTCAGAATACTTTGAGTTTGTCCAAATTTTATACGACAACAATACAACTTTCAAAAATTTGATAGATGTGGTATTCTATGGTGGGTGGAAATGTGAACGTTACATCTATAATATATCTTGATCGTGTAAAGTACCTCTGTACGGCCATACGAATTATGAACAAAACTGCGTACATACTATGATGTTCATATACCTATTCAAATAAGAAACATTAGAACTTTTTTATATTACATAACTATTTCGCATCATAATTCTAGGGCTATATTACTTACTTTATAGATACAGATACACATGCTTCTTTACTGGCTTGCTAATGAGCATGCCACTAATAAGCATGCCCTAACAACTGTACACACTTGCTCATTACTGGCATGCTTATTAGTGGCATGCTCATAAATAAGCATGCCCAAAGCTAACAATCAAACACACATGCTTATTAGTGGCATGCTCTTGTCATAGAATAGAGACGCTCTTGTTCAAAATGGAAACTTTGCAAACTGAAATAGAAAATTCAAGTGAACCAATAAATCAAAAAAGTTCCCGAGTTTCCATCCGCACATTTTTGATTTTAGTTTATATAATTTTTATTGTAAGATTTGAATCATTCATGCCTATTAATAAAGTTTCGTAAACATTTTTTCTCACTATATTATTTTTACACAACGGTGACCGAGTATTCCACAGACATTCGTGATTCCTATAATAAGTCACGAAAAGTAATGTTTTATCATCTCCCCAACGCGCCATATTTGTTTCATCTGTCGCGGACTGAGAAGATCGCTTCGATAATACTAGCCGCGAAGCCCGCGAATGACATAAGCATGCTCATAAATAAGCAAGTCTGTTCACACATGCTCCAAAGATACCCCTTCTCTATGGTGAAAGACAGTGGCATGCTTATAAATCAACCGACGGTTGATTTTTGAGCATGCCACTAGGTGGCATGCTCATTTCTAACAATGTGCGTACACACATGCCACTAATAAGCATGCCACTGTCAAGGTCGATACTGCGCATGCTCACGTGCCACTAAAGAAGCATGTGTATCAGACGCCTATAGCATGCGTATGCGAGGTATTGAGTAACCAACAAGTTTTCTAAAGTACTAACATTAAAAAAATACGTGCGACAGTAAACAGAAAAGCCTCGATCTAACGTTTTCCGACCATTTTCATAAACAATTACAGTTTTTTTTTTTAAGACATTAAGATAATATTTCAACAATAAAATTAAAACACAGACAATAGGAATATACACCCGATATAGCGGGGGTCTTGTCCTAACAGACCACCAAATTGAGTTATTTTATCACTCTGTCACAAAAATTACATATTATACTCCGAGTAAAAATGTTTTGTTGACATCTGCGCAAAACCAAAAACTTATTTCCGTTTTGAAAACAACAATCTCCGGGATGTCGCATGGCAAAATAAAACACAAAAGATCAACTTTCATGTCAAATAAATTTTTCTGCCCTTATATTTCGTTAAAAATATATAAACTATAGATTCTCCAAAGATTTTCTATCATTGTTGAGATATTATTTCTAGTATAATATAAAATGTGTAATGGGCTTTTTAATCTGTTTATTTTTAAATTTTAAATAGTACAACATTACATTTTAATTATGATGTCAGATGATGCAAATTATTTGAATGGTTGACATATTGAAGCATGGCATGTCTACAATTTAAAAAAATATTTCTCGCATTTAAAATGTTGTTATTTACAATGTAATATGCAACAAATGCGTTAAATAGTATATAAGTAAATATTTTTTTAATTTATAGAATTTGGTTAATCACAACAGACATAGATAATTGTTTATGTATAATTTTATGTATAATTTCAAAATCTAATTGCAGTTGATTTCTTATTCGCTTCATCTTCATCTTTACATCTTCTACTCTTCAATAAATAATTACTCACACGTGTTTTTTCAATTATTAATACTTACTTATTATAGTACTTACTAATAATTACTTATGCTTATATCTTATACATTTTATTTTCAAAGTTCTATCTCGAACTATCTTGAATAAATCGTATAAACAGAGGCATCTGTGTACCTACTAATGAATCTATCGGCGATACATAAAACAAATTAAATTAAATAAACACGCTTATCAATGACGCTCATCGCGAACAATATAAAACT
This sequence comes from Agrypnia vestita, assembly GCA_016648135.1. Taxonomy (NCBI): domain Eukaryota; kingdom Metazoa; phylum Arthropoda; class Insecta; order Trichoptera; family Phryganeidae; genus Agrypnia; species Agrypnia vestita. The sequence continues at coordinate 16,618 of JADDOH010010523.1, forward strand.
ACGCCATGCGTTAAAACACACGTTACATTTTTTGTGCAAGCTTAAATAATACACGCTGCATGATAATAATAATGCAGAAACGAAGCACTCAAATTGCACATTACCATCGGAACGTTTAGCCATAAATTAACTTTACCGCATCGGACGAAGGTCAGGCCAGATAGCATGTGATAAAGAAACCAATCTTGGTCGCTCTGTCGGCAGAACATGCAAGTTCAATTGGGTAGGTACTTCGTCTGCCAACGGCAATTTGTTATCTAGCAGATGAGATGACCGGAACTGCGGGCGTCTGGGCCGGGCCGGGCGTCGCGGCTAGGGCATGCATTACCGGTTTTAGGCAAACCGATTTACCGGTAAATATGACTAAATTCAACTATCGGTATTTTGTTTATATCTTTTTTTACTGTGCAATAAAAGCATATTATGTGATGATATTTGCAGCTTTTATTTACCCGGAATTCTCTCCAAAAATTCAAGGAAAATATTTGTAATTACTATTTAATACAAACGATGAACGTACAGGGTAATTACATAAAAAAACATAATTGTACAATAGTATTTTTTTATTTCATCAATGAAATACGTAGTTTTAGAACAGGATGTAACTGGAGAGGGACTATTATTACTTACGTGACGCGAGATACAACAGCCTAATTTAACACTTTTTTATTCCTTTATAACTTATAACCCTTTTGTTGTGCTTCAAAAAAAGTAAAGGTCGATGGAGGATTTTATTATGTTTAATTCGATAAAAAAATACGTACTATTCTACAGACAAGACATTTGACAGATTTAAAAAGAAGTGACAAATGTACTAAGCAGTACACAAGTGTAACAAAGATTTTAAGCATTTTACATCCCATCTACAAAAACAAGTGTAAGACAAAAAATGTACATCTTTCAAATTTCTAAATGTTAACATAAATATAATATAACATAAAAATAAACTAATAAATATAATATAAAAAAATATAAATAGACGTTTCAGTGCGTGAAATTGATCCATATGCCTTTCAATCCCATCAAAGGACTATAGCCTGCCATGATCCTTGTACTCAAGAAGATGTCTTCATCCCTCTCCGCTTCCCCAATCCATGTTCCTCTAGATCCTTCTACCAATCCTCTTTCCCCTCATAACCGATGCATATTTATGTACCTGACAGGTCAAGTGGTATACTTAGAGCAGAGCCTTGGACCTTGTGATAAAACTGAATAAGTGGGGTAGGTACATCAAAAAAACGTACCCCGACAAAAAAATCCATAGCGCCCCGGTGCATTCTGTAGATCTGCCCCTGCTCAGACTGATTGCAGTCGCTTGGCAACTGTTAGGCGTGACAGCTGGATGCAGCAAATCGACTAGTGACGAGATGTTTTGCCAAATGACCCTATTGTGGTGGTCACACACACAAGCGCACGCAATCGGTGCATCGATTCAACTGCATTATTCGCCGTGCACTGGTCAAAATTAGATTACAGCCGAGCGCTCCAATAACCGTGTTATTTAATGCTACGATTTGCTTTTTGAATTTTTTTAATGTCAGAAAAGGTAATTTTGCAATCACATTTTGTTATTCATTACAGGCAGATTCCTACTTTAAATATGAGTCCCAATGTTCAAGCAACCATGACCTAATTATCAATAGTTATGGAGATATGCTACATCAAAATTTGCATCTTTCTTACAATATTTCTGATTTATTTTTTGTAAAACGTTGAACTATCATTATAGTAACTTATTATATCGGATATGAAAAATTCAATCCACTTAATACAGTAATAAATATCTTGTTGGTCTGGTGGTTAGGACACTCGCCTCGTGATCCAAAGGTCACGGGTTCGAACCTCACTCCAGACTAGCAAGTTAGTCCTACTTTCATATCACAAGCGTTTAGCTTTGTTTGAAAATAGTAAGAATATTGATATGACACGTATTCCGTGTTCGCATCTCTATTTAAAAAAATACTTATTGGAATTTTACAGGGTTTTTATCATTTTATTTAACTTGTATTGAAACTGGTGAATTTTTTGTAATCGATATAGGTTACTGTAATGATAGTTCAACATTTTGTAAAATATAAATCAGAAATATTGAAGAAAAAAATTAGAACTTCGATATTGTATAACTCCATAACTATTAATATTGGTTCATTTTCGACTCGTAATCAAGGCAGGAATCCACCAGTAAAGTATTGTGGACTAGCTCTGTTACACCCTGAACATAAGTATGTCTAATAGTATATCGGAAATCATTAACTTTGTTGCGTTGTAATTCCTATAAATTCCTGTTTTAACGTAGAAATAGTTTATTCTGCGGGTAAAACTTAAGTCAGAAAATTAACTTAAGCCCCAGCAAAAATTGTCAAACCGAGTTAGAAATATTTTCACATGTGCTCACATTTATTTTTAATTTTTTTTATTAGAGACACTAACAGGATAATAGGTACATGATACTCTGATAATAAACATTATAGTGAAGACTATGCCCAGTATCCCAATTACAAGTGTCTTCGGCACGCTCTAGTAACATGTATTTTTTAATTATATTTTACATGTACATTTATGTGTATTGTGTATTTAGTGTTTGAATGTAGTGCGATTAGTATTTAATGAATGATTGATTTAATGGATCTATAGGTTCATGTCATCGTTTAGAAAATGGATGTTGTGTATGAGTGAGTTTTTGAACGAAGATAAGGTGTCTGCAAGAATATCAGCATCAATGTTAGGGTCAGCACAATACAAATTACATGTGCGACACGAAATCTCGTGATTTATTTTCCATTTACCGGTACCAGGATCGATCTCTCTCAGATGCTAAGTGAACCATCTACAATCTTCTTATTTCCTTCTCCCTTAGACAGTAGTGTCATATTATCATATAAGAATATACTACCGATATTTCTTTGTAATGTACTTTATATTGATACATTTTTAACTTCAAATTTTAATACTAAGTTTATTGAATTATATTTTGAAAATACTTACACCTGGCGAACTTTATAACAAACCAAATTATTAGAGTTAAAGACATTTTAAACGTCTATTATCATAATATACTAATCATATTAGTCAGCAGCGCAGTGGTAAGTTTATTACTTACCACTGCGGGGGTAAGGTTCGGTTCTCCACTGGGAAGAAATACGAGTATATTATATGTATTAACCGAATTTATTATTGACTAATTGTTTGTACCCGAGCATTGACTGGGTTAGGGATAAAATTAAAAATACAAACAATGTTTCCATTTAATCTAGGCTGGGATGAATAGAATGTCCAGGGGGGAAATGTATGCATTTGGGTCAGATCTGTCAAACGATGTAGATTTGTACAGAAAATCCTATATCATGGGGAGGCGGTGAAATTTTATGCCGGGTCTTGTTAGCCGCCGGGTCCTAAAGAATAAGTATGCAACATTTGGATCAGGTCGGACAAACGGTGTAGATTGTATCTTGTATCGTATTGTATCTTCGGAATTGGATCAAAAATGTATAATTTGATATAATTATATAATATTCCTCGTAAATCCTAACAAAAAATTTCCCATCAATACGAAATTCGAGCAAAAATAGCTCAATATTTTTCTATCTTCAAACAGTAATAATATAAAAAAAACAAGCATGTTTGGAGATAAATAAATGTATGTTATAAGTACAAATATGATTGAAGATAGGTACAGGTTTACTAACTTGAAACAAATCAATTTCATATAATTTCAGATTTTTAATATCTAAAACAAAGTGAGGGTTTTTTCTTGTTTGTGTTACTTTTCCTATTTTCTTTTGTCTGTTCGACCATAATTAGATTTTAATCGAGCATTTTAGCACGGTTGTATTAATTTTTCAACACGACTAAAGTTTTAGCGATTTTCCTTATCTGTTATGAAAATCGTCACGTTCAATTAAAAAGTCCTGTACTAACAAGTGTCCTCTGTTTGTTTGCAGAAGCGGCAGAGAGCCGCGCAGGACCTGCCCCGCGGGTCATATTTTCATAAGATAGACATAGAAAGAGAGAAACAGAATTGAGCAAAATGCATATAGAAGTACAAGTAGCACTCAACTTCGTGATATCCTACCTGTACAATAAGCTGCCGAGGCGGAGGGTGAACATCTTCGGCGAGGAGCTGGAGAAGGCTCTGAAGGACAAGTTCCGCGGGCACTGGTACCCGGAGAAACCCTTCAAGGGATCCGCCTTCCGCTGCATCAAGACGGGGGAGCCCCTGGACCCCGTGCTGCAGCGGGCGTCCAGGGAGTCCGGCGTCCCCGTCCGGGACGTGCTGGAGAACCTGCCCCCGGAGCTGGCCGTCTGGGTGGACCCGGGCGAGGTGAGCTACCGCATCGGCGAGAAGGGGGCCGTGAAGGTGCTCTTTAGCGAGGACCGCCAGGAAGACCGCAGCGCCGACAGGGAGGTGACCAGGACCTTCAACCCCGAGGCGCAGTGCTTCAGACCCATCGAGGCCGTGTCGGGAGGGCTGGGCGCGCTGAGCCTGTCCCCGCGGGCCCCCCTGCCGCCGCCGCTGGCCGCCTCGCCCTCCCCGGGGCCCGCGCCCGCGCCCGCCCCCGGGGCCCCCTACCGGGGCTCCCCGCCGCCCTTCCTGCCGAGGGCCGCGGCTCCGCTCACCTTCACCACGGCCACCTTCGCGCAGACCAAGTTCGGCAGTACCAAACTCAAAACCTCCAGCAAACGTGCTAACAGGTAAATTATAACAAAAATATATATATATTATTCCATCTTTCGCGTTCTAGTTGCATTTCAATATATATTTTTTTAATACGGTTAATTTATTAATAAGACAATCAGTCAGAGCAAACAATTGGAAACATACCCAAGTAAAAGATTTGAATTATTTACCTATAGTATTAAGCAGCAGCGTATAGTTATTTCTTCGAAATAAGTTGCACTCGACTATATTGAAAATATGGCTATATTATTTACGCGAAATAATTCCAAATAGAAGCTGTTGGCCAAAGGAACAACCGATTAAGTCAATAAAATTGAGTTTTGAGTTAAGTATGCAGAGTTGTTGTTTAGGTACATATTTAAGTCAATAAATAAAATAAAATGCGACTATTTTTTAAATTTAAAAAAAAGGCAAAATTATTTAAGAATTTGGCAAGAAACAACGACATTAGTCAACTTGGTTCAACGTTCTTGCGCAAAAATCAAAACTGCCGGTGCAAAAATTATAAATAAATAACAAAGGCCATAAGAGACATTCCGTAAACAAATGAAATTCTCAAATTTGTTTTGGCTGTTCCGAAAACCCGCATTTTTCACTCATTCGGTTGTTGCTTTCGCCCACAGAAATATGTATATCTTAATATTTCTAACACAATTATTATCATATTATTTAGATTTTTCTTTTTCGGAAATATAAATACACAGCTACATATAGCTTATTCCAATACTGTACCTACTGACTGCGCGCGCCTGATATTTAGTATTTAGGTAACTTCCATTCTCTCGATGCAATTCGACGCTCATCAACCAAATTTTTGTGTTATATTGTTCAACACAAAGAATGCTTCGCGAAATTTCCACCATTGTCAATGGATACGTTAGGTCAAAATATTTGGGTTTTTTTCATTATTCTTAATTTTGTTGTTTTGTTCCGCACGCTGTTGCGGGCGCATTGTCGGGGTGGCACATAGCCACACGGAACACCGCGCTCACGATACTAAGGTCCGCTTCTCCCGTTGCAGGATGTCGCCCACGGAGTTCTCGAACTACATCAAGCAGCGGGCGCTGCAGCAGCAGGCGGCGGGCGGGGGCCGCGCGCTGTCGCCGGGGGCGGGGGCGGGGGCGGAGCCGGGCTGCTACTACCCGGGGGCCGCCTACCCGCCGCCCTACCCGCGCTACGGGCCCGAGGCGCCCCCGGGCGCGCCGCCCGCGCCGCCGCGCTACCCGGGCCCCCCGCCCGAGCAGCCCTGGGCGCCCCCGTACCAGCCGCTGCTGCTGGCCAACTAACCGCCCCCCGCCACCCCTGTCCCGGCCCTGACAACTCACATTCTGTTTTAATATGAAAATGTGTCATTTATTTTTTCACCGGCTTACTATATAGTGCGTACGATTAAAGGGAAGTCGCGAGGCCCGGCTCCCGGCGTAGCCCGGGAAGGAAATTCTTGTAAATTACGAAACATTTTGTATATTCGTAGTTATTAGATACTTTTGATGTAAATACGAAAGACATACTTTTTTAACGGTAACAAAGTGACTCTAGTCGGGAAGCGCCTCCATATCACTAGGTGTATAGGCGAGCTGGCACTCAGTAGGGCCCCCCGCGCCACCGCTCCCGTCTTTTATATCTAGATTTATGCGATTTGTTTATATTTTATTTTTTCACAGATTTTTTATTTTTATTACGATGTAGATATCGTTGATGTTGTATTTTATTCCATAAATATACATTTTTAATTTTGTTATTTTGAGTTTTTTGTCTAATTTCGGTGGCCCCCGACCCTCCTCCTCCCCCTCCCCTCCCCCGCCCGCCCTGCCCCGGAGGACCCCTGGACTAGCGCACCTGTAGGTCAATTTCCGATATATATATATTTACATATATATTATATATAATATAATGTATCCGTTGACGTGCTGTTGTTAAAACATATTTAGCGTTCTAACTATGTCTAATTGTTTGGAGATAAACTTTTTAAACTTCTTTCGAGGTTACATTTATCGATCTTGTGAAAGTATTTTTTTATTTTTACTACTCTCAGTGTACTTAATGTAATAAAATATATTCTCACACAAATGTTAATTAGATGGGTATCGCGCGGAGAGGATCCCGCTCGGCGGCCGCGATCGCGAGGGTTCTCCCGGTAGCGTGGCGGCTCCGTTTCCCGATGGGCGGTCGCGACTCGCGTCTCGTAATAACTAAACGACCGAGCGCCTTAACATTTCTCCCGCTCGATCAAATTTTGGTTAGCGGTGATAAACAAAAGCTTTCGACGATATACCTGCGTGAATTATTTTGGCGGGACGATGCGCCCGTCTACTTTCTACTTTTCGAGGCAGCCGCGGTCTGCCCGGGCGGGCCACGCGCGGGTCGCGGCGAGTGGGAAGCGGACCGAAACCTCCGAGATAACACCGAAGAACGTGTTGAGACGAGTTAATCTTCTTAGAGGAAATATATTTTTTCATATGTATCGTAATCTTAGACACGAAGTGTCGACTTTATGACTGGAGTTCGTGCAAAATCCAAATATCCAGAATAAATATGTACGCAATAATGTACCTCCTACTTTAACCGATGTTATTATAACAGTTATCTATTACTTAAGTGTCGACAGCATTCTTCATCTAGTGGGAATGGACTTGCAGGACGAGGAGAGTGATTTTAGGTGAATTTTAAATTAAATTAAACGGTCGGCGAGAGATGGCATCGATCACGTTCGGGAATGGTCATTAATGGACATCTCCGACTCGCTAATAAGGAATTGTCTTTTCGAAAGCGGACACGATTTTTGACCAAGCTCTGCCGGTGGAATATTTAACATTTAATAAAAAAGATTTAGGCGTTAATCCGAAAAAAGTATTTGTACGGCAGGCGAAAGGTTATTTCTGATGACATTTTTGTTTAACACGAGGTAGTCCCTTCATATCAAATAAGCAATAATTATTGTATTTTTGGAAACGTTCGCGATACCGACTTAGGCTACTGCAGAATAAATAAAAAGAAATATTTCAAGTCGATTTGTGACCTTTACAGAATTATAATCAAAATAAGAATAAACGCGGCGTCGTAATGATTGTCGCGCGAATATTTACCCGCGGTGCGCAAGACGAGTTTCCGAAAAAACTCGATCGTCTTTTAATCTTGACTGAAATATAATGACGACGGTGTCGTGTAGTGTATGTACCGTATGGACTCGAAATATAAGAATAATTCTAATGAACTAAGAAATAACATTTATTTAACTGATCGGAAAAAAGTAAAATACGAAAAAATATAGACACGTGAAGGAAGGGAACTTCTTTGTTGAGTATTATTTTAATCGTGGTCGTCGAGAGATGGGCTTTAGGGCTCGAGGGTGGAGACGGTCTCGCTGGAGACATTGCAACACGTAACGACACGTCACGATGACACGTTAGCGAGAGATTATTATTGCGGAGCAGATTCCGAGATATGTATCTACAGTAATCCAGACTTAAAATTCCGATCCATTAAAGGCAATGATAACTACTACGTACCTACTTTCATTCAGTTGAAGGATGCAATGCTCAACATTCCAAATAAGTCCGGTATTTGAAAGAGTGCAAATTAGTTACCTATGAACATACGTAAGATACAAAGTTATATCCGCATAGACACTTGTATAGAATGGCATACGAAATGATTAAATATTTTTAAATACCCAAAGAAACACAAATGCGCCAGTTGTGACATAGATAATATACTAGTTATACTTCCTTACCTGTCCTCACGTGGTTGTTGTGCGATTTATCAATTTCAATCCATGTGAGTTAGTGTTAAACTTGAGTGTGCTAACTAGAAAAATTACTTCCTACAAATATACATAATAGCTAAATAAATTGCGAGCAATGGGCGAGCGAGCAGATGCAAAATATATTCAACATAATGGATAATATATTTAAAATATTAGATCAAAATTGATATCCCTCAACGACATACAAACGTCCCGAGAAATCAGGCATTATTACTTTCATATCGGAAGCGAGCTCGGTCTTCATGACGAGATCGAGAATTTTGTTCAATATTACGACAATCGTAATAATGAAAACGTAAATCAAAAATTTGGGAACGTTCTTCGCGCCTCTTAAAATTAGGTAACCATAAAAATTTGATTATGTCGATAAATTGCAATCTTTAAACACTCTCATTCATGACGTCCGGAAAAATAAAATACCTTTTTACACCTCAATGAACCGTTATAATATCGAGAGGAAAATAAATGGAAACGCATCCGCGTCAGACAAAATGAACTTAAAGCGAAAACATGAAATAGTATTATTTTTTATGATAGGTTAACCGTATCTTGTATCAATGGCGTAGTAAAAGCTGAACCGCCCGTTGCATTGTTATGTTATTGAACTATACTATAATACTTGAAGTACGCTTATAATTATGAATCTTAGAATAGATAATTAATCATGAAAATATTAGAATAATTTTATAACATTGATTCAATCAAGAATTAACTGTAGGTTGATAAAGATGTACGTTTCGTTTATGTAGAGTAACTAAGACGAATTAATGTTCGTGACGTATTTTTAAATAGCCATTAAATATTATTTCAATCATATTTTGGCGTTGAAAAAAGACCAAAATTTGTCGCATTGGCTGTAGAAGGAACATTTAACGCGAATGATAATTTATTTTCTAATTTATATAGATTATAGTATTGCCAATATAAAAGATCTCACTTTTTGCATGGTAGAACTAATTATTACAGGTTGTCTTTAAAATAATATTATTTAAGTATTCTTAATTAAGTATAAGCGTTATTTTTTTACATAAATAGAGTTCAGTTGACGCCCTGAAATAGGTTCAGAATGTTCTAACTGATGATATAAACAAAGTTCAGTTGACGCTCCGAAATAGCTTCGGAATTTTCCAACTGAAGATGTAAGACGGAGTTCAGTTGACGCCCTGAAATGGGTTCAGAATGATTCAACTGAAGAAGTAAACACAGTTCAGTTGACGCCCTGAAATAGGTTCAGAATGTTTTAACTGAAGATATAAACGAAGTTCAGTTGACGCTCTGAAATAGGTTCAAAATTTTCCAACTGAATATGTAGGACAGAGTTCAGTTGACCCCCTGAAATGGGTTCAGAATGATTCAACTGAAGAAGCAAACACAGTTCAGTTGGCGCCGTGAAATAGGTTCAGAATGTTTCCAACTGAAGATATCCTTTTGCTTTCACAAATGTCGAGCGTACAACATAAATTATTTTTATATTTTCGCTTAAAGCTTCCTCGTATTACAAATATATTTAAAAAATCAAAACTGATATTTTTACAAATCGTTTCTCGATGTCTGTAGATAGGTGTTCTATATCTCCAATGCATTACCCGTGAATCATTTATAAATCATATAAATATCTATTTAAATCTCTTAAGAGACAGTAATATAACGTATAACTAAAATACATCTATATTTATATTCAAATAAAAGTATTTTGGGTGTAGCGTTTTAAACACGCGCATATTGTAATGTTCGCGCCATTTGTATGTTACCAATAGTTGACTCTAATGGGAAGAAACAAAATGTACCTACCCTTTGCTAGAATCATCTTGCGTTTGACCTTCCCTGTTTAGAGTGACCTCTTACTTTGATATTACCAGTTCGAATAATTATGTTTGTTGTGACATAATTACACTATAGATCTATTATTATAATTACTATGAATTTTTTATCAATAATTCGTAGGATATTGAAGACTCTCTGGTGGTTTAACTTTATATAGTGAGAACGGAATTTCCCATCCCGTTTATAATAAACATAGTCTATAATTTTTCATATTGTTGTACGAATTTTTAAGTTTATATTAAAATGTTTTGTGCATTCATAAAATAATTGCTTTTTTATTTCACCCTCACACATTTCACTTTAACCATAGAAATAAAAAGGTGAGAATCTTCTAATTGGAGCTTTCTGGGATATACTGCCTTGTATATACGATCTTTCTGGCCGACTTGATGAACCCCGCAATGTAATCGGAAATGTCGTATATACGGCAGAATATCCCAGAAAACTCTGCCACAAGATTCTGAACGTAAAATGTGAAGAGCCGAGACCATCAGAAAGGTAAGGTTTTGCGATATGGTACAAACAACTAAAATGCAGTGCGACGACACATCAGCCCTGATGATGGACCCTACAATGGGATCCGAGACGTCGGCCAGAAATATCGTAAAAACACGACATATCCCAATAAAAACATACCAGAAGATTCTGAACGGCCGTGAAACCGAAGAATATTATTTTCTAAAGTTGCATGGCAAAATCTTGAAAGCATAGGAGACGATGACGCGTCACACGCTCCGGACTACATAAACACCGGCAAGTACTGGTTAAATGTGGTATCAAAACAGATGCGGATGACGCAATAAGTTCCGTGATTTATTTTCATCTTTATGAACAAGTTATCATCGTGTGAAAGTTAGGTAAACTTGATGTTTCACTTCAAGGCAAAATGCAATCATTTATTTTTCAGGCTGTTGAAATTTCTATGCGTACGAGGTGCAATAGAGCTAGGCCACAATAGGTAGATTCCTACCTAAATTATAAGTCCAAAATATTCAAGCAACAATGTCCTGATTTCAATAGTTACAGAGACAGGTGACTTCATTTTTTTCAATATTTCTAAGTTATCTTCTGTTAAAAGACTATCATACTTACAACAAAATATTACAAATTCATACAGGTGTCTCATAGCTAGTAGCAAAAGCTTTAAAAAAAATGAAATTGAAAAAAGAATTTTTTACAAGGTTTTTATCGTTTTGAGTTGTGTTGAAAGTAACGATAGTTCAATTTTTTGCAAAAAATAAGTCAGAAATATTGAAAAAAATGCAAACTTTGATATTGCATGTCTCCTTAATTATTGATATTAATTAGTTCTAGAGTTTTGAACATTTCGACTCATTATCAAGGCAGGAATCCACCTGTTAAGTTTTTGCTACTAGGCACCTGTATACTTAATTAATTAAAATCTTATATACGGTATAGTCCCTGTAATCCGAACAATTAAAAACCGAGCCTGTTCGGTTTAACGAATTTTCCGATTACCGGAATCTTTAAGAAATAATACAAACTTTATGCAAATTGTAACTACATAAAAAAGTTTTTTAATGTAATATTAATATTAAATTAATTTAATTAATTATTAATTAAAATTAATTTAATTTTAAATAAAATTTAATTCAATTTAATTTGTTTATATTTAAGTTTACAATTTAATAAATATTAAAATGTAATCTTAAAAGGCATAGTAGGTATTTATGTGTTAACTAGCTGTAACCCGTCAAAAATGACTGAACGTTGGTTCCCATCTTTGCTAAGCCCATATATATATATATATATAGTATCTTCTTGGCGGTCCACGGATTGACGGCGATAGCAACATGCGCAGAGCGGCCGGTTCAGGTTTGCTGGCCCGGAGTTCGAGCCCCATCTCCGGCCGTTTAATTTGTTTTTTTAGCCATGAATTCTAATGAAATCACGGACATTACACGAAGTTACGGACAGACAGATAACAAAATTATTCTTTGACCATGTACATATTTGATATTAAAACTCCTAAAATTGTTTTCGGACGAGCACCTCCTGTTTTTGATATGGTTCATGGTTTTGTTTAATATGCTTTATCACGCAATGACATAAAAGCTTAATCTGGTTGAGTTCCACATTGTTTACGACTGTCCGCTTTAAGCAAGTGTTAAAACTTGAAATAGAATCATTATGTTTAACTCTGTTATGTTAGATTAGGTTCTTCTGTAATGTTCTCATTTTCTTTAGTGCATTCTCAACAATTTCATCATTAGTCATTACCTTTATTATTATTATTATTTCTGGGACCTTTTAACATATATACTATATACTCGAAATTTTATTCTTTTTACCATTCAAATCGTGTATTGTGAATTTACCAATGTTATATTCCCTCACTAACTTCCTAACTCTCTTCAAATTCAAGTCACGGCGGCCATCGTAGCTCAGTGGACATCACACTGGCTTCGATTACCGGTGAGGTCACAATTAATCTATATCATTTACTCAAGCCTGGGTGTTTTGTGTTTCGCTTCTGTAATTGGGCCTCTTGGCTTGTTGAAGCGTAAAATTAGAAAAAAGTCTAACCTTCCAGCAGGCGCGCGGCTGTAAAATTTACAATTGCACCATATCGCTTCCCCCACTTTTACCACTCAGTCGCAAGCATCAAGCTCCGAGCTATTCGAGGATCAGTGTCTCTCTAAACTGCAGACGAACTTAGAAGTTTTAGTTATTCATTGATATTTGGAAACTTCCGTTGAGGGTAAATTTTACAACACGCGCCTTAAAGTGTAAGTATATCAAATAAACTACTTTTTCTATTTATTTTTCATTTATAACATTCCTTTTATAGCGAAATGTATTTTTTTTTTATTGAAGACGTGTTTCATTAATGAGATGATGAGACAAGATGATGAAACCTACTTTCCCTCGAGTGACAGTGAGTTTTCGGAAGGAGAAATCCTTTACATGCAAAAAACATTCTGCAGTTGAGGTGGTTTGCAACAATTGTAAGGATGAGAATTAATACATAATAAATATTGATTCTAAGAATGTTCTTCGGTTTTCACGCCCACTCAGAATCTTCTGGTTTGTGTCTTCTGAGATATTACGCCATGTTATTACAACCTTTCTGGCTGACATTTCAGATTCCATTGCAGGGTCCATCATCAGGGCTGATGGACATGATGTAATAACACAGCATAATACCCCAGAAGACACAAACCAGAAAATATTGATTCTGAAATCGTCGTTAAAATATTTTGTTTTGAAATATAAACTTTTTTTTAAGTACTGTCATTTATCATTTTTCGTAACTTTACAGCAATTCCCTATCATTTATATAAAGAAAACAACATTTGCACGGAGAAAACTTCATGACGTAAAATTTACAGCAAGCGCCCGCTCAAGGGAAATTAATCAGCGCATCCGCTGGAAGGTTGAAATTACACTTTTTTCTCGAATAGTAAACGTCTTGTTTACTTTTAATATTAGCCCTTTTTATACTTGATTAAGTTGCAACCGAAACTCAGATGACGCGTGGTAAGGTAAGCTAAACAAAGCCGCTTCTTCACCGATTGACTGATCGTCGTTATGTATGCATCCCTACACCCACCCCGTCTGTCATCCTTTGGTTATGTTTGGTTGATTTGGATTACGGAGGCTATACTGTATGTAGTTAGGATAATTTACTCCTGATTAATGGCAAAATATTCCCTTCTACCAACCCACAGTGATGCAAACTTAAAATTTTCATGAAAATAAAAGATTTTGCATTCACAATTCGTCATGATGTTCAAAAAATTCCATATTGACTTTATTGGATCGTTAAAAAGTGAAAAAAGGAAGCCATCAATGGTATATAAAAAGTGTATTTTTCTCATTAATTTAACCGTCGTTATACAAAGTCAGTATAACAACAGTTCTGATTTGCGATCGTAGAACAATGCAGCTTCTGTAAAAACGTCGTTATACTGCGCTGACTATATTTGAGGTTTGAAAGGTATCAACTTTAAATAACTAACCCAAGTTTCAAAGGAAAATCTTTGGTAGTTATTGAGCTATGACATAAAGTGTCTTTATGTAAATAAAACTTCAAACTGTTCTTCTGCAAACTGGAGAAAAATGACATGCGTCGTTATTCTGTGATTATGACGAATTACAAACCACGGTTGAAATAAAAATTTCATATGCAGTCAGCGGTTTACAAGCCCTGGAAGGATGCTCGCATACCCTGAAAAGGGCATTTTGTTATCTCCACCACATCATCAAATAGCAGAAATAAAAGAAGGGTTTAGAAATATTAAATACATTTTATTTATTGACTTATTATTTGAATAATAACAACAAGAGGCTTCATTATGCTTACACTGGAAAAGTGGAAAAACACTGAACCCCCTGACTGGCGGACACAAGTACATGAAACACCGTAATGAGGAACTTTCTTATCAATATGACTCAGATAAAACATTTGTAATCACTTTAATGTACATTCAATTTATAATACATTCAATATTAGAAACCAATAATAATTTAGAAACAAGAAAAAAAACATTTTTCGTCAAAGGATCTGCATGGTGAAGATTTCTGTGAGGCAACATTCGTTTAACATTTCCACAGAATCACAACCATCAGCAGCTATTCCGAGGAGTTGGTTCCACACGTCACATCCTGGGCCTTAAAGAAACAAACAATGAGGAGCCCAGCCAAACAAATGACTTGAAAATGCATTATTATCAAAGAAATTTGCTGTTTCAATTCTTCAAGTTATTATTACGATTGATTGATTGATTAATTGACAATTCTGTGATTCCTGTCTATTATTATCTTATTAACCTTGGATTCCTTTCCATTTCCACCATAAAATGTAATACCATCCACGTATTTAACAATGTGTAAAAAATTTACACAAATATATCAAAACATTAAAATATGTGTTCGACATGTATAAAAGTTATAAATCTATCCGTAGCAGATAGCAGAAAAAAATATTTTTGCAAAATAAAATATGTTCCAATTATGAAGAGTGTGGATGGTTTGGCTTTATAGGGATAAAATAAATAATAATCAATACAAATATTTACATATAAAAAGGTAAAATAAAGATTTTTCGGTTAATTATCAAAACATAAAATTTTACAAAGAAATTTATTAAATAACATAGTGATGAATAATTGTCCACCTTGGCAAGTTTCTCAAATGTAGCATAGAAGTATAAAAATATGGTAATAAAAAGCAACTTTTTGACGTGGGAATTGGAAACGTACAATATTAAATCAACGAGTCAAAGATAACACGAATGAAGAAAGCTCGATAAAAATAAAAACATCCGAATCGCACAAGTTTATACGTAAAAAAAAACAGTCACATTCTTTACAAAAATCATCAGTAGACATATTTTTGACACATGAAAAATGTTTAACTGATAATATTTTAATCAATGAAAATTCTTATGACTAAATTAGAAATTAACTTACAATGGTAGAATCTAGCGTTAAGACCTAGGCGATACTCAAACATGCTAATATCTCGGCTCTCTCCCCTCGACCATACCGACATTTGTTTAGGAATATACAACACAGAGAGAATCACACGAGTTCCGTAAAAATAAATTATTAAACTACACGCGCAACAATAATAATTAAGTATTATCCCCTGTTATCCTGGCAGTGATCAGTGGTGGAAGGCCGCAGCTTCCACGTACTGCCTCCGGCTGAACAAAGTAATCCATTAAACCTAATATAAGTTCAACTCCCCTACGCTAACGACTTACGATCGAGTTAAGTATCTAACATATGAGATGAATAGGAAAATATTCAAAAATTATTTTCAATTCGATGAATGTGCATCAAGTTAATAAAAGTTAATAACAGCTCCGATATTAAGATGAATCAACGAATTTTCTTCTGAAAAACGCAGGTACATTAGTATTTATTGTTTTCTCTAATGGCCAACATAAATCCTACTATGGAAACCTTGTATAAAATCATTTGTACAAAACAAAGGTCCGAGTGGTAATTCTTACTACGATAGAGAAAACAATATGTTCTATCGGTATACTAATTTATTTAAGAGTGACTCTTATCATTTTTAACATTTTTATATTTCAAATGGTCAACATATGGAAGGAAAAAAAGAAAAAACCTCTTTACCGTTACATATAAATTAGCGGATGACTAGGCCTAGCAAATTAACTGAGTTCGTTTTGTACATGGGATTTGCGCATATTCATTTCGATATACAATTATCATTAGAACGCCGCTAAAGTTTTTTTCTATAAATTTTTATTAAAATACACATTCAAAATGATATAAAACAAAAAATAATAATTCACAATGTATTGAAATCACGAGTTGAAAAGAGACCAAACAGATGCATTTATGGACATGAAGCTCTATCGGCATGAAACAAGGACATCAAAAATTTATTGCGCTTATTATGTATAATACTGCCATCTCTGGTTGGTCAAATAAACTAGCTGCCCGGTATCTCTCCAACCCCGGAGTTACGGTGAGTGTAAACAAGTAAGACTTTGATTTCTTATCCTAGAAACTTATTGGTAAAGGTCAGCACGTATCAATCGGTATACATCATATGTGTACAAAATACATGCGGCAATTCTGCGCTGTCCCTTACACTATTCTGGGACAAGTCTTAACCGTTTACATGCGCCATCGGGCGGCCTCGTCTCACCACTCATTTTAATTAAATGATTTTCATATCCATATTTTAGTTTCCAATGTTATCTTGCCTATTAAGTTAACCATTCTCATCTTGCAAAATCTTAGTATCTACACAAACCACGAGTTAAAGTATGTTAACGAAATTTTAAAATTTAAAAACAAAATTTATATAAAATAATTACTAGCAGCACATCCCGGCATTGCCTCTCTTCTACCATCAGAGAGGAATATTAGTAAAAAATAAACATGTTTCGCAAATAATTTTCACAGAAAAATATTTTATCTCAACATATTTTTGGCAGAGCCAATCAAGCGGATTTTTAAATTAGATAGACTGTTAAAGCAATCAATATTTAACTCCACGAAGTTAATGTTGTAGTTGATAACATTTTGCAGGATAAGCGCAGTATTTTTTTCATATTAATTAATCGTCATGTATATACAAACTTTATAGACATTACACTGAAAAGTCTATAGATTACCATTCGGTCACATGAGATCTCTTTTCGATTTACATCTTGAATAGTTTGGCACTCATAATCGGTTATTATAACTGTCGAATGAAATTCAAAAAATTATCGAGAAAATGGATTGATCAAGATTATTTTTCCTCTTATGATTTTCATCACCGAGGTCAACATACCGACCCCTCTTAAGTAATGTATAGTAACTAACAAATAGTATTTCAGAGATATTTTATACATTTTATAAAAGAGGCAGAAATATTGTTTGTCAGAACACATTATAAAAAAAAAAATGCCACTTCAAAACGTATCATAAATACTAGAAGAATTAAAATGACTTCTTTGTTTGTTACAATACTTTACGTAGGAGGTGAGGATATTGCATTCTGAAATTCGTACACAGTTCATTGGCAGAGACAGCGTGCAAATTTATAGCGTAATAATTACAGTTCCTCAACATTCAGCTCAAAGATATAAGGAGTCCATATTGAATTAACTAATGCTTTTAAAATTAACATTTTTCTATTTTCATATATTTTAAATTGACTTGGCAGTTTACAAAAATATTTTAATTTAAATGTCAATTATTGCAAACAATACTTTTAAATACAAATAATGTGTAAATGTACAAAGCCAGAAAAAAAATTACAGGCACAAATTCATAAATTAACCAAAATATTTGTGTAATATAAACCATACATGGAATGATACACCGTGGTAAGATATAACAATGCATTCACAATCATAAGGTATAAGTAAAAAATGTCGAGTGTTTCATTTAATTACAATCATAAAATAAGTTACTATAGTATGGTACCGATATGTCCAAAAGTACCAATGTTTAAATAAAAAAATTAAAAAGCATATGCGATTTTCATTAATAAAAACAAATGAAAATTTTAAAAAGGTACAAATATTTATCTAGACAAAAAATTATTCCCCAATATTTTTTGTTTGGACAGGATACCTAACTAATGAGAGGCTTCGATGTGTCGCTGCAGACTCTTCTTGTTCATGTAGAAGCGGTCGCACATGTTGCAAGGGAAGAACATCTTCTCGCTGTCCTGACTCTGGTGGCGGGCCCGCATGTGCGCCGTGAGGTACTGCTGGCGGGAAAAGAACATACCACACTGACTGCAGGAGTAATGGCGGTGCTGCCACATGTCTCTGTCGGAAGCAAACTCTTCCCCACACTGACCGCACTTGTGACGCGCTCCCCCTACTTCTATCACCCGCGTGCCCACAATGCTACCCGGCGTGGGACGCTCCTCGATAACGTCTTCTGCTGCGATGTTGTGGTGCTTCACACAGTGTCGCCGCAGGGACTTGGCGGAGGTATAGCGAACATTACACAAATCGCAACTATATCGCCTTTCCAGCGGTGATGCGAGCTGCTCCCCATCCTCACTCTCCCCCTCCGCCTCGGCAACTCTCGGATCATCCGCGTTGATGCCGTGCTTGCGCATATGTACCAGGAGTGTGGACCTCCGTGTGAAACTCTTGTTACATATAGGACAGAACACAGAATTAGGACGATGAACTTCTTCCATGTGACGCATGTAAGCGGCCCTCTTCGTGAACTCTTTACCGCAAGGATGGCAACTCTTACTTTCATCAGAGATTCGCCCCGGCATCGACGAGGCCTGCTCAGTTCTGGGAACAGTCTGGACAAGCTCCACAGTCACTTCATTGGATAATTTTTTCTTTTTTAATAAAGTCATCTGAACATCAGGAGGCAGCTTGCGTTTTATCTGCATGGGTCCACTATCTGCAATGGGAGTGGAATGTTTGATGCGCACATTCTCGAGCACTTCATGCTTGCTAACTTTGTTAGTAACCTTGTTATGTGGCATCCACAGGCCCGAGCTGCTGAAGGCGGCTTTACCATCCGGCGACCGTAAATGCCAACCTCTGTGGCTCTTGAGAGCGGATATGGAAGTGTAACTTTTATTACAGATTTCACAATCAAATGTCTCGGCCGTTTCTGATTGTAACCGAACGCAGTTGTGATTCTGTAATGCCATCATCCCCAGGAATGTTTTCCCGCAACTGTCACAAGGGTACCTCGCTTGGTATTGTTCATCATGAGCGTTAGACTCCTGAGTTCCATCATCATCGTCGCTCAAATTCTCATTTCCAGCAGTTGATTCTGTCTGCAGTTTGTTTGAGTTGCCTTGGCTAGCGTTATACCCCAGCAGCTCTTTGGCATGGGATGCTTTATAATGTTCATACAATTCTAGCGTAGAATTTAACGCCTTGCCACATATTTTGCAAGACTGGACATTCACTTTGTGCACATTCTTTCTGTGCCTATAATATGCCCTTTTATCATTGAAATTAATTTTGCAGATTGTACAGCAGGTCCTATTATCCGGTTTCACCCCCTCATCTTGCAAATTAGGATTAACAATTCCGTGCTTTACTCGCTTATGCTTCCAAATGCTGCTCTTCACAGCAAACTTCTTATCACAGAGGTCGCACTGGTACAGCTGTCCCGCATCAGATACGCTATTATCGGTTTGCTCAAAAGCAGCTGAAGTAAAACTATCAAACTGGGGTATAGACAAACCGGTACCATTATTCTGTTCTTCGTTCGTACAGTCCTCATCCTCGGTGGAACCGGCATTCATGAAATGACTCCCACTGTTCTCTAATTCCATTCTTCTGACCACTTCGGGGTGCAAAATTTTTTTATGCTTCCATATGTTTTTCTTGTGCAAAAATCCTTTTCCACAGATATCGCAATTATACGGAGCATCAGACATTGATTTTGGGGAATTTCGATAACTAATATTATACGATGGTGTTAAATTAGGTGGTTCCGGAATGGCTCGTTTAATGTCTCCCGGTTTTTTATTGGTTGTGGGAACCTTAGCGTGTATGCGCATATGGTTGGAGAAGGCTTGTCGACTTTTAAATGACCTCATACACATTTCGCAGAAGAATGGATCGATAGAACCATCGATAGAAGATTCTCCGGGATGACTCTTCATCATGTGCTCCGAGAGTCTTTGCGGAGAACTATAGGAATTGGAACAAACTGTGCAAGAATAAAATTTAACTCGTAAATGAGTATTTTTGTGCTCGATAAGTTCTGAATCCTGCAAGAATTTTTTCTCGCACTGATCACATTCGTAAGCTTTGTGATTGTGGACATCGATCTGATGTTGCGTCCAGCCATCAACAGTGTCGAACATAGAAGAGCAGTCTGTGCAGGAGTAGTTATAGGTAGTGACTTCTTGCTTCACGATGCTCAAGTCTATTTGATCCTGATCCATGTCTGGGTCGTTTTCATGGTCCCCATCTCCATTGGCGACTCTATCTGAATGCTCTTTGTAGATATGATGATTCAATTCGGTGACAGTCTCAAACTTATTATCACAATGTTGGCACATGTGAGGCCTTTCTTCGTTGTGGATTGCCTTCAAATGTTTAACGAGATTATGATAAGACGAAGTGTTTTTGTTGCAAATCGGGCAGTCGGTGGGTCTACCGTCTACTGAACGAGAAAGGTTTTCCGTAGACTGGTCGACATAGCCTCCGGCGTGAATGGATAGAGCGTGGTCGTTGAAATGCTGGAGGGATCGGAACTTGTCATTACACAGCTCGCAGGCTATGTGCACCGTGCACTCCCCATTGCGAACATGTTTCTTCCACAGTCTGTTGTCTTTGAATCTATACTTGCAATGAATGCAGCACAGAGGTACTCGCTGCCCTCCATTCTCGTGCACGTCCAGCACGTGTTTCATTATAAACTGTTTGAGTTGGAATTTGGCTGGGCAAAGTTTACAAGCGTAAGACCTGGCATTCAAGATATCTTTGTACTGGGACTTATTAAGAATGTCTTCTCTACCTGATGCATCACCGACCTTGTATTCTTCTATGACTGTGGCTTCAGAAATCATACTATCCGGGATGCCTCCCTCTTCGTAAATAAGTTTCCAGGCGTCTGTGCAGACATTGGCTCTCATATGACTGAGAAGGGCGCCGATATGACCAAAAGTGGTGACACAATTGTAACATGTGTGCTTCGGAACCTTTAAACCATTCTTCTGTAAATGTTGAATAACCGCTTTTCTCCTGGGATGAACCTTGTTGCAGCAGTTACACTTCATGGTGTTGACTTGTTCAATTACATCTCTATATTTCATCATAAAAGCTTTCTGCGTCGGCGTTATAGTCATGGAATGAAGAGAAATCTCTTTAATATCTATGGAATCATTCAATGCGTGATCATCATCAATCTCATTTTCATTACATTCACCATCAGGTTGCTCGTTAATTTCCACAATAGGTGCCAGTGGTACAGGAGGAAGGTCATCTTCGTCGTCATCCTCGTTGAATTCGTGTACGGCATTGTCACTATCGTGTTGCTCTTCGTGCTCTTCACGTTCCTCATTGTTAATCTCTTCCTCTTTAGACTTATGGCTTTCAAATTCAGGAGACATTTCATCATCCTCATTGATAGATTCATCGTCACTGTGATTAGAATTCTGCACATCATCCTTAGTTGGTTCATTCGCATCAGAATTGATGTGGTCGGTAGACTGAGGATTGTCTTCTTTAGGTTCTACATTTTGAGCATCGATTCCAATAATTTTGTTTATGTCCAAGTTAGGCGAAATTTCAACCTCTTCATCAGAATCTGCTTCAGCAGCAGAACCAGACTGATTATGGTTTTCGTTAGTATCATCCTCTTCCTCGTCACTAGGCTCACCAAAGTTGTTAACGTATGTATCAGGTTCAGATATGATGGTTTCTACTTGAAAAGCTGCTAGTTCCGGTTCCGATATTAAAGCTTCGGGGCTTTCTGAACGAGAGCGTATAATTTCTGGTTCAGAAACCAATATCTCCGGTCTACCTGTCAAGAGGGATTTCAAAATTTCCGGTTGTCGCCCGTTATTCTGGAGGTCAGCGAGCGACCTTATCCTCACAGGGTAGGGTTGGTTGGGTTTAAATGAATTATTTTTCTGACCTTTTGGCAACATTTGTATTTTGGGATTAATAGGGTTCGGCAAGAGTCGAGCTTTGGGATTATAAGGATTAGGGCGAAGTTTGGCGAAGGTGGGGCTGGGAGATTTGGTCTTGTTGGTATAACGATCATAGTTATGTGAAGTGAGCTCGTGGCGGCGAGCATTGTGCGAGTAGCGGTAGGCTCGACCGCACACCAGACAGTCTTTAGAGGCCAACTGGGCAACAGCCACAGGTTTATGGGTTTCACCCGCATTTGTTGCACTGGGCACCACGGTTGCGCTTCCTTCTTCCTCTGCACTTTCTTCATCTTCTTCAACTTCCTATCAAATCAAAATAGATAAAAATATAATTAATGACAGCACTTACACTACACTGCACTTTGCAATGCACTAAATCTAAAAACATTCTTATTTTTTATGAATCATATAATAATAAATAATATTTACTGGACAATTTAAAAATTTCTTCATGTTAATTTAGTCATTTTGTGTTTATTTATTATACAGTAAAACCGCACTAATTCATACCCCGATAATTTGAAAACAGTCATTAATTCAAAATGTTGATTTTATAGTCAATTAACCCCGATAATTAGAAAACTGCGATAATTCGTAATTCAAAATAACTTTTATATCTTAAATAAACCAATACATTTTAAGTCACATAATTCAAAAAAAAATTTAACAGGTTATAAAAAACTAATTATGCACTCATTATTATCGCGCTCATTATTAGTTTATGTATTTATGTCCTTTCTGTATTTCGCAGTATCTTGTGAAATCCACTTTAAATGTACATAACATATACATTTAAAGCGGAGCTTCAGTTGACTGCCTTAATAAGCACGGATAGTTTCAGTTTGAGCTAATTTTTCTTTAGTTTGATTCTTTTTTCTAATAACTGTGTTTGTGTTGTTAAAATGTTCCATTTTCGTAGGAAGAAGTTATTACTGACTTATCGTATTATTTCACATTTTTATGAACGATTGTATATCTAATAACTGTGCTGTGTGTTGGTCTGAGTTGGAATGTTTTTTTTTGGATCCCTTGAATTTGGAATCAATGAGGTATTAATTATACATTACAACTGCATTAGTTCTCAGAAGCAGTACACTTAACCTCTTTGAACCTTAAGACTTAAATAACTACTGGCACAATCTTATACTTATGGAAATTATTAGGGCTGGACCGTCACATTGAGTGTTTAAAATTAGAGGAAATCCACATTAAGATCTCGCTCATTCAAGACGAAACTAAGACTTTATCTCTATCCATATCATATTAATATCCTAGTGCGTTAAATTTGACACATTTGTAGCTAGAGTGAAAGATTATGAGAGTCAGAGACGATGATGTATTGTCGATGCACCAACAATTGACAAATACGGAAACACCCGATGAATGATGATCAACTTCATGTCAAAATCAAAATGCTCATATATGTGAGTTGAATTTTTATTATTTTCTGTAAAGAATTTAAAAAATATTTCTGCAAATCCTTTTTAATCATTACATCTATTATGATAAACGAAAAATGATGTGTCACATGACGCAATGTACAAGCATTTTGAAGCCCACGTTCTGAAATTTTTCGGTTCTCTACAATATTTGTGGAATATTTAATATCTAAAATATGTGACAAATAAATATTGACTATTATATTTCCATAGAATAAATTAAAATACTAAATTTCATAGATATTCAAATATTATAGACATTAGAGTCTGCATTGTGTGTCACTTTGAGAGCTCATAAAAATAAGTGCTGCAAAAAATGTATTAAGTGAGGTGAAAATTAATAATAATGAATGATGGGTTGGAGTTTGACATTTTTTATTTTGGATTTATATAAGTCAACACAACACAGCGGCAGGCGTGATATTCCTCTTCAAATCATCGTTTGGTGTGTAACATTATATTCAAGTGTGCCTTCAACAATTAATAACGAATCAGAGTGTTGTAATGACTACAAAGCATGCGCGGCTCTCACATACAATGTTTTCATTTTATTATCCCAATGAGAGAAAATGACATAACCAACAAATTGATATAAATATACACAAAAATAGATTCTTTTGATAATATGATATGATATTACATATTTCATATTATAGAAAAAATTTAGAAATATGTTTTATTTACAAAATTCATTAATAAATAAAAATCTCCGTAGAGGCATGTGTTTGACTATGGCCGCGGAGTACAAAGGAATGATTATTGAGTTACGACATAATATAACATATTTCATTCTTTGGCATTCCTATTTTTGAATAGTAATTAACGCCTCAAAGTGCAAGAGTAAATAGAATGTATTGTTTAAAATTAAATTTCCGGCACGAGGGGCAGTGCGAGCACGTCCGTTCGTATCGGAAGCTTATTACCAAGTGAGGTCTGGTAAATCAAAGTCTAAATTTGGGTACTGTGGTCGTTATTGGCCTTAATGATTTTTAGGAATTTTATCTTAAATATTGGGTGTTCCCGGCCGTTGCTGGCCTTAATGGCGTTTGTTTGGCTCCTTGTGATGCGCTTTGTACTCGATGTTGCTTCTATTGTGTCGGTGGTTATATTTAATTGATTTTTGCGCGCTGATAAATTAACTAATAATTAACCTAACCTAACACAACCTCCATATTACAACCCATGGATCAGGGGGCAATTTCTACCTTTAAAGCGTATTATTTGCGCATAACATTAAAAGCACTGATTAAGGCGATAGATACTGATTCCAATCAGACTGTTAAAGATTATTGGCGGTCATACGAAATTTTAAAAGGAATAAAAAAATCTGAAGTCTGCTTGGGACGAAGTGACAACCAATTGTTTAAATGGCGTTGGGCGTAAACTTTTGCCTGGATTAACACAAGGTGCAAGTGTAGAAGAGGTGGATGACATTAACATAAACGAAAACATTATCAGGCTTACATGCCAATGTGGATTCCAAGACGTAACAACTGAAGATGTGACCGAACTGTTAGATGTGAATGACCAACCACTCTCAAATCAAGAATTAGGAGAGTTGATAGAGGTATTATAATATATTTTGAATATATATATATATATTAGATTCCGTATCAAACAAATACAACAAATATATATGTTTGATACGGAATCTAACCTTATATCGTCCATTATATTTGTGTTCATTTTACAGAAGTATTACCAATGCTGGTAATTCATGATTCATGATTGGTTTTTATGACGTAACAAAGTTTTTGTCGATACAGAGGATTGACTACAAAACTACGAATGGAATTGACAAAGATTTGTGTTTTTTCCCATTTTAAATTAATTCATCTTCAAAATAGGTAAATTTACATGGCTATATTGTAGCTACAAAGAAAAACAATTCTAATGTCATAAAATGAGAAGAACTATTAGAATGGAGACTGAATCATTGACAATGGACAATGTAAAAGTGGAATTCCATACATCCAAAAAGCATTTGGTCAAAAAACTATAATTTATATTTCATATTCTTCTGCAGAAAAAATGTTGATACGCTGTATTGTCAACTTTTAAGTGTGACAGAGGTGCAGTGACGGTCTGGGTTTGCTTCTTACCTGCTGGGAATAAAGTTTGTTCGGAATTCACAGATCCTGTAATAGAGATGTCGCTATCTTTGTATTAGCTTATTAAAAACTGCATTTTCATAATAATTTCTTGAAATATGCAAAAGTACAGACTATTTCACAAAATCAATGGCTTTTTTCATGATTTAATGATTTTTAGAAAACTTTCACAATAGCATCACAATTTTTTTTTTCATGTACATTGAATTTCGAATTAATGAGGTTCCTCATAATACAATACTTTTTTGAGGCTCTTAAATTTCGAATTAACAAGGTTCTACTGTAGTGGTGAACTTATATCCGCATGTAGTATAGTAGTGATGGGCCGAGTCGCACTTTTTCTGACTCGAGTCTGAACTCGAGTTTACTCGACTCAGTGTCTGTAAGAGTTGGGAAGACTCTTGATTGGGACTGCCAGATTGGTACGTACAATGTTGTATTACTCTATGGGTACATCCTATGTATAATCGACTTGATGTCGCAAAGTCATTAGTCAATAAACTCAAGTAAAATAAACTTTTAGAAAAATAATGTAAATAAGGAAGCACAAGGATAATTAATAGATTTTTGTATTAATAAAGAGACAGGTATTCACTTTACTTTGTTCTACTCAACAATATGTTTTTTCTTCAAGTGATTTACTAATGTGGAGGTGTTTCTTAAGGCACAGATACACGTGCTTATTTAGTGGCATGCTAATGAGCATGCCACTAATAAGCATGCCCTAACAACTGTACACACTTGCTCATTACTGGCATGCTTATTAGTGGCATGCTCATAAATAAGCATGCCCAAAGCTAACAATCAAACACACATGCTTATTAGTGGCATGCTCTTGTCATAGAATAGAGACGCTCTTGTTCAAAATGGAAACTTTGCAAACTGAAATAGAAAATTCAAAAATCAATAAATCAAAAAAGTTCCCGAGTTTCCATCCGCACATTTTTGATTTTAGTTTATATAGTTTTTATTGTAATATTTGAATCATTCATGCCTATTAATAAAGTTTCGTAAACATTATTTCTCACTATATTATTTTTACACAACGGTGACCGAGTATTCCACAAACATTAGTGATTCCTATAATAAGTCACGAAAAGTAATGTTTGAGAAGATCGCATCGATAATACTAGCCGCGAAGCCCGCAAATGACATAAGCGTGCTCATAAATAAGCAAGTCTGTTCACACATGCTCCAAAGATACCCCTTCTCTATGGTGAATGACAGTGGCATGCTTATAAATCAACTGGCGGTTGATTTTTGAGCATGCCACTAGGTGGCATGCTCATTTCTAGCAATGTGCGTACACACATGCCACTAATAAGCATGCTACTGTCAAGCTCGATACTGCGCATTCTCACGTGCCACTAAAGAAGCACGTGTATCAGACGCCTTATGTCCATAATATTTTTGGAAAAAACTCTTGTGTGATGCTTGCTCTTTTTCTTTTCAGGGGGCATATTGACTGCAAATATGTATCACTATTACTATATTCATGGAAAATCAAATGCAGGTAATTAATAATTACACAAATCACTTTAGCGGTCACAATCATTAGAAAATTAAATAATCGTAAACAAACTGAACTGGCTGAGTGTGATTATTCGTGCAAGCAGTCCCGGGCTGCCCTCGTCCGTTGATGGATGATTTCGCGAAGGCGAAGTGTCATACAACTCGATTCCGACGGCAGCCAAGCCAAGCGGCGCTCGCTAACTCGACTCGAGCTGAAGCGATAAAGCACACACGCGGTCGTATCGTTCGAACAGTCTCGGGTGGTTTGAGTCAACTGACTCGACAGAAAAGACAACTCGAGTTAACTCGCTGGCAATGTAACTCGATTACATAACTCGACTCGCCCATCGCTAAATTGAAGGAGGTTTCAGTATGTATTTCATTTTATTTATCCTGGTCCATTAGATTTTTGTCTATCTTCTCTGATATTTTAGATATTAATGATTTATTACATTGGTCGCCAGTTATTACAACTGGCTTAGAATATACAGTCGAACTCGACTAAGTTAAGTTATAAGGAGCGCGACGGGACCGACTAAATTTGCTCCTTATAGCCGGGACTCCTTATATCCAGGATAGGTAAATATCACTTTCTAAATTTTTTTGACTGTGATGTTATTTTCAAGAGCATCTAAAAAAACGTCCTTAATTTTCCAGAGCAATGAAACTGTAGAAGACGATAGTGAAAACTTTTTACAGACTTCGGAATTTTTGGTGCCGCGTTCTATTTCACGAATAATTTCGACTTTTTCGCGAACCGAGAGACACTTTCGTTTGTTAGTGGACATGTTTCCGATAGAACAATTCGCGTTTAACTTATTAGGCTTTCAAATGCTAATACAGTAAACTGCATAAAACAAACTGTCACCTCAAATATTTTGGAAACACCCCCAGTAATCAGAGTTATATGACAGTTCTCAACATTCAGTTCGGCATCCCTTTGATAAGAAATGCCGACAACTATTGTTTGCCTGTGCACGTGGCATTTTCGGACACACTTAATTAGGGTTCATTTTTGTGTACATCATAAAATGAACCCTAATTAAGTGCGAGCCCCTTCAAAAGCAAAGTTCATTGTTATGAGTACGTATTTGTTTTTTTTCCGTAACTCAAGCAAATATGTATGCAGAGTTTCTAAAATTTGCTCTGTATATCCGGGAATCGCGCTCCTTAAAACCGAGAACGACAGTATGGGAATATGCGCAAAACAAAATCAATTCACAGTTTTGCTCACTATAGCCGAGATCTCCTTATACCCGAGCTCATTATAACCGAGTTCGACTGTATAACCAATTATTTTAAAAACTAACAGATATATTAAATAACAAAATGTTTTCAAATGTTCCAGAAAATATTCACAGAGTAACTCAGTATAATGTAAAAATCACTGTAAGTAAATTATTAACCATTGCACAATCTGAAACAACTATGGAGCCAGGTTTGCTAATACAATGACAGGTTACAGTGAATCATATTTTATTGATATCTTATTCAATAGTTTATAATTTTAGTAAAAAAATTATTGTAAAACAAAAGTGCAAAAACAACTACCAATGATGTATTTGCCTGTGTAAAGAAAACAATGTTGATAATAATATTTATTTAATTATATAGATCAATTATCAAATAAAATAATTATTATTGAAAGCACAATTTTATGAAAGTGAATTATTAAAATATTGTTTTTGTAAATATTTCACGCACAAAATATTAAAAAAAAAAAAAACTGAGTAATTATTTGAATCGCCAACCAATTTGTAAATTAGTCAGAGTAAATATAAATGATAATTAAAATGAATGTGCACTGTTCAGCATTCCGTACTTTATTTAAATTAAAAATTATTTGTAAATTGGCAATAAAATAGCTAAGCAAAGAAAAAATAAATTCCCAATCAGTAAAAAGAGTCACGAGACCTTTTTTTATTTTCCTCCGCAAGACTCCGAAGAATTTCCAATTATTAAAACTTCAAGGCGCAACATATACAGAGAGGTTTGTAATGTTCTTTGCAAGCTGGAGTATTGCAAGCCACACAGTATGATCTGGTCTTGCGATCCGCATTCCTCGGGCAAAGCTTGCATCTGCGATGTCGCCTCAGAAGTGCATCACTAGAGGCTACGTTTTTGATGGGGCCCCCCCTGATAGCCAGAAGAGGATCCAGTTCAAAGGATGATCTTTCCTCGGCACTGTTATTCTTGACATGATCATTCATAAGCTCCAAAGCGAGACTCCTGATGAAGTTTCTGCGGAAAATGATGTCCGCCTGCACACGATTAGACATCCAAAGCACTTGGGCATTTATTGAAGCGACATCGAGAATATGGAAGAATAAGGCGAGTGGCCATCGTGAACAGCGTCTCGAAGTAGTGTAGCTCGCGGCCAAAGTAGCGGCAACCTTGGGCGCCCCGCACCTCTGCTTGTACCACACTAGAGCTTCGGGGACTCCAGTCTTAGTGTACTTTTTGGAGTTGTAGTGATCACTGCGGTTAGACAACAGCACGCAAGCTTTTCTCTTGGGATGTGTATAAGATAATATTGTTACACCCTTATTGGTGAAACCAAAAAGTGAAGAGTACGTCTTACTCTGTTTATTGTGGAATGAGGCGGGGACTTCTTTACGTTTGGAGTGAAGAGACCCAACCAGATGAAGGCCGTGTTCATCTTTCAGTTTGTTGGCTAGATTGACGGTGGTTATACGAGCTCTGGTTACCACAGTCATCCCCGTTCCAGTCAAGTGACTGACCAAACGTTGAATCGCATCTGACACTGAATGCATACGTAAAGGTTCCACACTTGCTTTTTCATCAGTGTAAACTTCCATGTTACTCGTATAAAATGTATCTGCCTCAACGAGGGAATATATTTTAATACCAGTCTTTGTGTATTGTTTGGAACGCAGTGATTTGCGGAAAGAACAATTCCCATCAAAATTTATAATTTGTTCGTCTATAACAGCTGACTCGCCTAAATTGTAGGACTGTTGGCAATTGAAAGAAAACTTTTCGAGGACCTGCCTTATGGGAGAGAGCTTGTCGCTTGCGAGTCGGATATCTCTAGACTTAAAATCATCAAATCTCAAGCATTTCAGTAAAAATTTGAATCTATCCAATGTCATAGCTAGCTGCACAATGCTTAGACCGCAGCCGTCCCCCCACCACAGCTCCGAGGAGTGGAAAAAAGTGGGTCTCATTATTCCAGAAAGGTATAGAATTCCAAAAAGAGCCTTTATTTCTGAACGGCTGGTTAAATTTTCATTCAAATCACCGGTAATACCGACTGCAGGATGGTTTTTCTCTATGTACTCGTTAGTATTCTCTACAATCATGTCCAGGATAGATTCCGATATGAGGCAGGACCAAGCCTGTATCGGAGTCTGCAAACCTTCCACTGTACCCGAGCAACCAGAAATATACTTTCTTTTAAGTGTATCATGGTTAAAAGATTTAGTCAATTTTTTAGACCATTTAGTGTAGCCATCCTTAGATTTGTATTCGTTCCTACCGGAGGTTTCTTCGTCCTGCGACGAAAGATCTTGGTCCGAGTCACTGTCAACCTCCGAGACGTCCAAGTGGTCCTCTTCCTCAGCAGAATCACTTCCCTCCACCGCCTCGTCCTTGTCTATGAGACTCTGTATTGCAACTACCCGAGTCCAATCTGCTCGTGGGTCTATGTTGCTCTGTGGGCCAAAATAAGGCATTCCACCGGTGTAACAAAACAACCTCCATAAATAATGCACACAAGTAAATCACCATACATCAGAATGAGCCTTGCGCAATGTATTAGATATATTATGATACAGAAAGAGGATATATTATCGAACGCACATGAGCACGCCTTGTAGTTTTCAATAAAACTCAGTTGAGTATAAATATGTAGTAAGAAATATAGATTAGGCTGGTATATCTAGTACTCAGAATACAAAAAAATATTTTTAATATTTGTGGCATTAACAATGTTTTAATATATTGCACATACTTACAAAGGTACAGTTGCATTGAAACCGATCAATTACAAAGAGATCAACTTAAGTAACAAAGTTAATATGTATAATTATTTTTAAACTAAAATGTCTATTGAATAATTGTAAATTTTTGAATTAAATGAAAATGCTAGTACTATATAACTAGGACTAACTTGAATGCTGATTAGTGGCAAATGAGCCCATGACTCCGTTATCAAAGACAGGCGTCATAACCATTCAACTCTACAAACTAGACAAATGCCATAGGTATATACTAAAGTATGCAAAATCTGATAATGAACCATAGATTTCATTCTTCGTCTAAGAATGAAATGTAAAGAGGAAGTAGGAGGAAAGCAAGTAAGCACAGCAATAAGAAAAACTAGTGTTAGCATTTGCGCTACATGAATACAATATACATATCAATTTTTAATTCGTCTCAAAAATAAAAAAACTGATAACCAAAAACAAAGTCAAATACACAGCAAGTGGAGTATTTTTTTTGTCATAATTTGATCATCATACTTGGTCATCATGTGGTGTACAACTTTTGAATGAGTAAAAAAAATGTAGAGGCTAATCAAGTTGTATCATTCTAGTGATTCACAGATTGCAAGACATTCGAA
The DNA here is from genome assembly GCA_016648135.1 of Agrypnia vestita. Classification (NCBI taxonomy): domain Eukaryota; kingdom Metazoa; phylum Arthropoda; class Insecta; order Trichoptera; family Phryganeidae; genus Agrypnia; species Agrypnia vestita. Next base: position 48,629 of record JADDOH010010523.1, read on the forward strand.
CCTGTTACTCTTTCAGAATCCTTTTTTTTGTCAAATATTATTTTTTGGTCAAAAATTGCTCAGGAGTTCAGGGTCGGAGCGCCAGTAAGATTTGGGGTTAAGGGAAGTTTCTGACTCGGTGAGTGGGTCAAAAAAAATTACAGAAAGTGGGTCAAAATAAATTGAAAAACATGAAGAGACGTTTTGCCAAAGTAGATAATATAAAGACAGAATCACTGAAGGAGCTAAATGCCGTACCGGGAATTGTGTTCCAGAAATGCTTTGAAGATATTAAAAAGTACTAGCACATATCAACTACTTTGAGAGGGATAAAATTAATATTTATAAATAAGTAAAGATTTTTACAGAAAAATGAAAATTTTGCTTATTTTTTATCAAACCTCATACATTGATCATCCATGCATATTTGTTGTATATTCATTTTAATAATACTCATTTTATAACACCTATGGTTTTAATGATTATTAATATTTAGTTCCAGGTACCAAAAATTGGTGACTGGGATTAAATGGACAGTTTCGTTTATAAAAAGTGTCAAAAAAAATGGGTAATAAATAGCTCAATAGACCAACAAAAAAATCGCTTGCCATGTTTCAAATTAGCCACAATCTCACAAAATAAAACATTTGTAGTAAATAGCACACCACTCAATCTATCTCTTCCATTTTCTACCATTTATAGTGTCTACAAGTTTTGTTGTATAACGAAAATATGTTAAAAACAATATGGCATATTATAATTAATTCCGTTTTTTATGAACAAGATGCGCCAAAGTTAGAATCTTACGATTATATTTTTATAGAAATAATTTCGTTTCATGTTTTATCGTGGCAAAAATTTGAATCCAACAATTTCCTTACTTCTACGATTCCATTCAATATTATCAATATTCCACAAACAATATCACCCTCCATTTTAAGTTGACAAGATTTGTTTAAATTTCTAAAGATAGATAACACAGCCAAAACAACCTATCCGTGCCATTTCTAATAAATATTTATGATATTCTTTTTTGATGGAAATAATCAGACAGATTATTATTTCATGACAATGAAACTATTTAATCCATTGAATAATACTGGAATTAAATATGAAATGGAATGTGTTTAGACCTAATGTAAGTGAAACACTTGACACACTATATAAAGTGAATCACAGAAGAAAGGGAGCCGAAAATAGGGTTTTGTGAACATAATATACAGATAATCTGAACATTTAAAATTCATAAGATCGAACAAAAAATATAAATTGTTTAAAACTTTTAAAAAATACCGTGTATTTTATTAATTAAACTGATTAATAAATTTGGTTTCAAATAACTTTGTTTACGCCACACTATTGGATACAATATCTATGTGTTTCGAGAATAATGTTCTCTTCTACAAGATGAGTTGTATATTGTATACAACTCATCTTGAAGAAGAGAAAATTGTTCTCCAAACATATAATTCTTGTATCTGATATAGTGGTGTAAACAAAGTTATTTGACTTTAAATTAATTAATGATGTCACCACAAAGCGAACATCTACTTTCAGAAGAACTGTTCTTCGAAAAATTATGTGCTTTTATTGAAAGTAAAAAAAACACTAAAAAATATTTAGCAGTTAGCAGCATTATAAAATACAAACTAAAACTCTAGATTTACTCATAAAAAAATTATGAACTAATTATTACATTATATTGCAGTTAAGAGTAATAATTAATGAAAAAGAATAGATTTATATGATTTGATTGGTAGAAAATCTGATCGAACAACCGGCCCTAAAAATGATGGTCAAAATATAATGGCTATCATTAAAAAAAACTCAAAGACTTCAAATATAGATATACAGATGGGAAAATGCGCATAATAAATAATACAATAATAATATGGAATATACTATAATATAACAAATAAATAAAAGAATGATACTCATGGAATAATTACCCACAATGAATAATATTATAATAAAATGGAATAACAAATAAATAAAACATACTTTTTCTTCAAAAATAATTTTGTGGTGACATTATGAAAATAATTAATAAAAAATAAACTTAGTTTTCACCACTTTTGTATTGAAAAAATATCAAAATGTTTCAGAGCCCATGGCCCCTTCGGCAGGATACAGTTGTATACAAATTATATATATCATTATGTAGTATACAATTGTATCCTGACGAAGGGGCCATGGGTTCTGAAACATGTTGATATTTTTTCAATACAAGAGTGGAGAAAACTAAGTTTATTTTTATTAATTATATAAATAAAGGATACATAATAATGCATGCAACACGTGGAAGAATGCCTATAATGAAATTCGACTAAGAAGGTTTCATTACATACATAAATGATGTAAAAATATAATAAAGTACACAAAATTTTGGTTAAATACCTTTTCATTTCTAGGTGCTAGGCCCAACGAAGCCAGAATCGGTGGTCCTTCCGGCTGCAACCTGACTTCTCCATGATGTCCCTGAAATAAAAATTCGAATATTAAAGTAGAAGTGCTTACTGCAACTGTTATAACTAATTACCCAGCAAATTATAGAGATAAACACATTATAAAAAGTCAAAACAGTTTTTTTTTCATATTCTGGCGATTTGATCACCAAAATAAAAAACATTAATGTCTATCAGATAAAAATGCTCTCATTTAATTGGGATTTTTTATAAACATAAATAAAAGTTGGCTACGCAAAAAATATGAAAAAGCTGTATTTAAAAGAAATATTCAAAATAAAATCAATTTAAAAAATTTATTTGAAGAATCTGATCTGGCATTGATTAGAACATGGTTTTCTTATGACCAAAATAGGTGCGAACGATTCATAAAATCGAGTAAGTTATAGACACCCATTGAGATAGGAGATAACACCTTCTGGGAAATAAATTTAAAAAATACATACTTATCTAATAAATTCCATAACGTAATTATTTAATATTATTCAGATTGTAAAACATCATTACAACCATTAAATTAAATTTTTCTTTATTTCCCACAAATGCTATATGTCCGCAGAATATTTTAATGTATGTACTTCATACCCTTGATGAAACACATCCATAAATAATCCCATATTCTATGTAAGCACATAGAATATGGGATTATTGATGGATGTGTTGTTTCATCAGGGGTATGAAGTACATACATTAAAATATTCTGCGGACATGTAGCATTTGCTAATAAGCATTAAGGGCTTTTTATTGAAAATAAAGGGAGCTATTATTATAGCAACTTCTTTGAGAAACTATTATAAAGATAGCTTCCCCAAACTACATTTATTGTGTATTATTTGTGAAATTATCATGTCAATTAATAATTTGACTTATTGTCTCAGCAGTTGCCGTGAAAAAACTATTTAGGTATTGAAATAAAACACAATTTTGTACGAACAGTATGGATATGTATAGATTAGATTTTTGACATTTCACTGGAGACATCTCACAGCGAAAAATTGAGAATCATATCTCTACACAACCATTCGGTTTATATAAAATATGCATTTTGTTTTAATACCTAAATATGTAACGTGTCTGTAATGTTAACCTTAAATATTTTCAGCAAGAACTCACTCAAATTTATCAGATCTATTTTAATTTTAACATAATTGCAACATATTTTTATAACACATGTAAAGTTTTTGTAAAATATTTAGACATAGAAAGGGAATAGAGTAATAACTTATTTATTATTTATTTATTTATTTTATTACATTACATCTTGTAAATCTGGGACTATCGCAGTACATTTTTGCTACTTTCAGTCATTGTTCATAGACTGATAATTGTACAATTATAAACCTCCTATTTTTCCACTATTATTTCTATAATAATCTATTATGAAATAAATGTATTGTAAAGAATAGCATCTGGTTATTTTTTTGTGACAAACTCGAGATAGCTTAATTCAAGAATTTGAAAGAAATGATGCATAGCATAGCATAAGTTTAGCACGCTACGGAAATTTGAACAGTCAAACGATTACAAAATGAACTGAACAAATTGTGGAAAAGCCATGTTAGAAAATATGCAAAATAATGACATTAATGACATTAAGCATAGTCAATAAAAAATACTATTAGAAAAATGCAAAACGAACAATGGGGGCCATATACGCAATAAACACAAACACTAAGCGATGCTATCTGAAACCTGGCGCAGGCATGATAAGTAAATAAATGCATTTGATAGTACAAGCTTGTCATGGTCAGTAAAATACCAAAGTAAAACCCAAAGAGTTAGCTCTTTTTACAAACATTACAAATATTATAACATATCTTATTAAGATATTTCTGATGTTGAATAAAAATGAAAGAATTTTCACTGTTTACTACAATATACATTATAATAATAGGGCAATTGAAATAAATAACACTTGTGTATACTGACACTGGACTGCCATTAATAAAAGAACATATTTGGCGATCAGTAGCGACAATCAAAAACAATCAAAGCATTGAGAAAATCATGTGGGTCTACAAAATATATGCAGAAATGAAATGTGAACAATTCATTACATACCGAATCAACTCCAGGATAAGAAGCGTCAATCATTATTTCGTCATCAACGATTTCATCTAAGAATGGTTCTTTCTTTATGTTGACACCCTGGAAAAGATGTTAAAGAAAAAGGATAAATAAGGATTCAAATGTTATTTTACTTCATTATTTTATTGACTGAAAACATATTCTGACAATTAGGATAAGTATATTTAATTGACTGAAAATGTATCCTGACAATAAGGACAAGTATATAATTTTGACTGAAAATATATCCTGACAATGTATATATAATTGTAAAAAAAAAAAAGTATATATAATTGACCGAAAATGTATCCTAACAATTAGAAAAAGTATATTTAATTAGAAAATAATCATTGTTATTAGACAAAACTTTTTTAAAAATTAGGGGAAAACCCTCAAAAGCCATTATCTACAGATAAAAATTTTCAAAAATGATATTGCATGCAATATGCAAAGTGTAATAAAGTTCAGAATAACAGGAAAACTAAAAAAAATGTCATTACAAGTGAAAAAAATATTTTGTAAAAAACAAAAAATGGAGTTGTCCATTTTTAAAAAAAAATCCTAACCTGGTCTGGATCAGCTTCTGAAGTCACCCAACCCCGCAATTTTTCCTGGGCATCATTGCAGACTTTTTTGAAGATATGCCAGTTATTAACATTGCTGACACATTTCTTGCATATCTGTGTGGGTAAGCCATCAGATTCATCTATCTGAAAACGAGACAAGAATCCAGTGAAAACAAAGCAATGTCAACAAAGAGCATCTCCAACAAACAGCTGAAAGTAGTTTGCCAGCGACACAAGTACGTGCATCGCCCTTGGCAACCGGTGGTGGTCGCGTCACTGCAGCTGCCGTATCCGGGCTGCCGCGAGAAGCGCGCTCGACCCTCGGCAGGCCGGGTACGCGCCTACACCGCACGCACACCGCCCTGGCCGGACAGGACCGGCCGCGAGCCGCTGCGACAGCTGGACGAGCGGTAATCGATAATGGCGAAACGCCTACATGCCGCCTGCGGTCACTCATTCCACCCGAACGAATCCTCGCGAAAAAAAACCGTCACGAAACACAACACTCCCCTGGGGCTTATCGCCTCGAAAATTCTCAAGACCGAGAATAAAACGACGCATCATGACTCGAGCGATAACGATGGCACATTTCAAAATGGTGGACACCTTACGACATCTCCTTGCGGCGAGTGCTGGCTCCGGGTTCTGCAGTTCAGCCGACCTCGACCCACTATTCTTTGGAATTTCGCTCAGATCTCTCTAAAACACGCGTTTAAATCCTTAAAAACATCGCTAGTACCTTGACGGAGACGCATTCTTCAATCTTGGACGCCAGCACGGGTGAAGCCGTTTCGTCAGAACTGCTGCCACTTGAGAATATCGGCAGAGTTTCTCCTCGCGTTGACAGGCAAAGTCTACACACATTATCGTAATTAAAACTGGAGACCGTCCGCTCCATGATTGCCGAATTCACTATTTCGAAAGAAGAAACTCGACGAATGACACCATTACAAAACGTCACAGAACAAAACACCGAACATGATGGAAACAAACGCCGCTGATGATGAGATGGGAAGTCGATAGGCTTGGACGGTCGGGTTTGAGCTACAGAGCACCTGTCGTTCTGCGCATGACCGCTAGAAGCTATGGCTGCCAACGTTTGCTCAATGCATGCGGCCAGGGATGCCAACTGAATACTGCAACCAGATTTTGTAAACTGTTTGAAACTCAACATGTTGAAAATTAATATATATTTTTTTTATTTGATCCTGCTATTTCTTTTATTTCAAATAAATAATATTAGTTTTGTCATTAATATGTGCACGTTAAATATAAAATATTTAAATAGATAACATTTTCACAATTTTTCAGCGTTTATAATGACATACAATTAAATATTTTCAGCCGATGAACCTATGTTGAACTACAACTCTGAAAGGTCTTCGTTTACATCGGTGTTTCCCAAAGTTTTAGAAGTGTTTTGAGTTTACTCACTATTTCGAAGCGACGGACTACATAATAATAAAAGACGATCCCTCGGCGTAGCATAAGTAATAAAATATATAGAAACGTATACATAATATATCCGAAAATTATCGAATTCAGAACAAATATATTTATAGCTTTTTTTTCTTTTTTCACATTAAAATTTTGGATAATATTTGAAATATTTACTTAAAATAATGCTGCAAGCATTAAAGGCTTATCGTTCAATTTGATTTTCATTTTTATTTTTTAATTCGTTTATTTTATTTGTGTGATTAATTTGTACATTTTTTTTATATTTGATTTATTTGTTTTTATTTAATTGTAATTTAATAAGTGTGTAAAAATAAAAATACTTTATTTTATTAAAGAATGTGGTTTTTCATATATTATATTATAATCTTAAATTCAAAGATATATATTAATTAAAAAAATAATTTATAAATGAAAAAATCTCAGTGTGTAAAAATTTTAAATATTTCCTTTAATTCATGAGGTTTTTTTATACATTACATTAAATTTTAAAATATATATTATATTAAAATATATTTAAAAGTTTAACATTCTTTGCGCGCTGGGTCTTAGCATTTTTATTGACTTACTAACGAGGCGCGGGAAATTCAAATTTACGCGCGCTTTCTGTATTTAAATTAGGTTACAAATGTCATCGAACATCACGTGGTTGCTATAAATAATACCCGCGTGTGTGAATCAAATAGGTACTTCTTCGCATATGATAAACAATATATAGGTGAATAAAATACATAGTATTATGTAATGTGATGTAGGTACAGACACTGCGTAAAATATATAATTAATTTTAAAGGGCAAATTTTTTGTAAAAATGTATATTAATTAAATTGTATGGGTAAATCATAAAATAACACTTTTACCGGGTATGAATCAGAGGATGAGTAAAGCCGCGATGCGCCATATAGAGCTCCGGTCTATATACAAAATGTAGGTTAAATATTTATATTTTTTTCTAACAAAACATCAAAGTACAGGGTGTGTTATAAACAAGTTTACAAACATTAAGTGTTTATGGATTTATTTCATGTAATTTTGTTCGTGCCTAAGAACAGTACTCGTAATTTATTTAAAATACAAAAGAATTTTTTTAATTTATTAGGATATCGCCATTCTTACATTGACAAGTTCATCGAGAATATTTTACAAGAGAAGTCAACAGCCAGAGCACTTTTTCATTCAAATAACATAATATCTCTATTGACTAAAATTATGATTTTTGTGTGACTTGCAGTAGGTGGCATCTAATAGTTATTCAGCGTTCCGCAGTCCCGGCTACTTTTCTTGGTGTTAAAGCTGCCAATTTTTCATTCTGTTTAGAGATGTTTTTTTTTAATATAAATTAATAAATGCACGGCAACGCGCGCACTCATATGTTTCATAATAAATACATATATCAAATCATTAACGTCAAATATCTGAATTACATATGACGACTCAATTTTGACATAAAAACATATTATACTGATCAAATAAAAAAATGCATTGTTAAATAAAAAAATTACGAATTTAAATGATATTCTTACATTTGAAGCATTTCAAGTAATATTATTTAAGTATTTCAGTTTGACAATTTTAACCTATGTAAATACCACAGTTGAAAGATGGTCAATATATATGCCATTAGGGAAAATTTATCTGCACCAATTATCTGCATACGATTCCATTATACTTTAAGTTTTTTTACTGGCAATAAAGACATCTAATTATTTAAATGGGAACCCAAATAATAAGTAGAATGATGATTAACGTCACCGGTTTTTTATTTGTTCATCTCGTGATTTCTCTATGCGTAATTAGTCATCAAATAAATTTAGAAGCTTAAAAAGATCATCATTGAAGTTATTCAAGTTTATCTTTTAAAAAAATTTAACTCAAAACAACTGTAACACAAAAAATGTAAATATTTCGATGCGCGTGTCACTTATTGATACACTAAGAGCATGCAAAAAAAGCTAGAGCTTGTTTTAAAGGTCTAAATTCTCCACTATCTGGAGAAAACCTACAGCAGATGCGTAATTAAAAGTTGCCTATAAAACGATGGAAAGAGTTTTGCTTGGAGTAGTGTACCCAATGCAATGGTTCTTGACCTCCGACCTAAGTGCTCCACGAGTGCTCCACGAAATGATGAAATCCAAAATTGAATACTGGCTTATTATTAGTGATGGAACGAATACGAATACGAATATTCGTATTCACCGAGTAGTAGATATCGACCGAATATTCGTATTCGCCGAATATCACCACGAATATTGAAAACAAACTATTTATAACTGAAAGCAACGTGAATTACGGTTTGGCTGTGCACCGTGTATCCGAACACACCTACGCACTCTATTATCGGGGATTCCCCTAACATTGAATGAATGGATTTGTTGCGTTCTCAAGTTATCAATTGTTACTTGTTTCACAACATAACATGAGTTCTTTCATCCAGTTTCGTTGGGTTATTAATAAGGTTAGGTGCTCATTTCATGTAGTTTTTATTTTTAATACGTATTGTTCGTTCCATTTTATTTCCGTTGTGTGTAAAAGTGTTAACTCTTATAAAATAATTTCAAATTAAATCTGAAAACATGACCTCCGTAAGCGCGAAAAAAGTGATATTTATTTTCGACCGCTGGGAATGTACAAACGGATAAAAGAGTTGTGCTTTTTGAACAAAAATTTGCCGGTGGTAAATTTTAATTATTAAATCTCTTAATAAAAAAAGAATAGTGGTGTATTATTTATAGCCTTGTTGAATTATTCGTATTCGTATTCGCCGAATAGTAGGCTTGATATTCGTATTCGTATTCGTGAAAGTAGTATTCGTTGCATCACTACTTATCACCTTACGCTGGATTAAATTTAACGCTGGATTATTAAAACCTCACGTATGTATGTAAGGTTTGAATAATCCATGTTCTATGAGTAATCCAGGTGTTTGATTGAGTTATACAAATGACGGCAGCACTTGCATTTGCAAGGAGTGCCTGGAAGCGCCAATAGTTTATATACCTGCAAGTTATAGGCAATCGAATATTATTGAACACAAACTGTCCAGGCGTTACTTCTTGAAGCAGCAAAATGACAGCGTCCACCTGATCATCTTATTTATGATTAGTAAATAAATAAATATTACTTAAATTGTAAATTTGATTATAGCTAATTTTACCACCCTGGAATAAGGCGGCACTGCAGATAAAGTGTTTGCGTCTAGTTAGCTTTGAACTTTTTTAAATATCAAGTAAAATGTAGAAGTTGTTTTATCGGACTTTTTTACCCTTCCTTTTACCTTTACCAATCCGTTAATTTGAAACTCATCAATAAGTAGCATGCATCAGAAAAAATCAATCTAATATTATTTTCTTTTTATAACTCTTTGATTTTGGTGCTCCGCAAATTTTGTTATGATCAAAAGTGCTCCCTGAAGGTTAATAGGTTAAAAGCACTGCCCTAATGTATTGTAACGTTTCCTAGCTGTACACCTAAGCTAAATACCTATCTATAAAGTTTAATAATATAAGTTTTACGAAAAGCCCAAAGCTTGAGACTTTAAGCTACCGAATTAAGCTTTATTACGACTTTTGTGACTTTTAAGCACACACTTTATGCTTTAAGGTTCTAGATAAAAACCTAAGTCGAACTTAGAACTTCGGAAGTATATTTACATGAAAGCTAATATTATTATTATTTTTTTTTTTTTTGTTAAGAATTTATATTTTCAAAATTGGCCAGTCGTGATCTATCTAGCGGTTAGGAAAATTCCCCCTCCGTTCTGTCCGTAGCTATCCAAAATTCTTTTGATATGTGGTGAGATTCGTATTCTTATTAACGCGACTAGACTAATATAGATCGAATTCTTACCTAACTATGGAAATAACAAACGCACGTAACTAATCCGTACTCGTCCTTCTAGAAACCGCTCTAGAATTCTACAGTTTCGCCTATATGAGAGATAGCCGATATCGTCCACGTCCGGAGTTGGCCTAAAAGCCAATTATATGCGGCGTAGCCTAGGAATAAACGCTAGTAGCAAAACTCCCTTACATTGAACCGCCATAACTATAATACCATCGGGGTTAAAATACTGTAATATAAAACAATACAATCGTTGCCAAGTTAACGGCATACGCTAAAGATTCCGCCCGCATTGATTATCAACATCTCATAATAGCAGCTTAGAACAGTGTCAGCACAACCACATGCGGCACCCATTTATGACAGATTTACAAGATATAATAGCATACGTTATATTCAAAACACAAGTAAGAAACCTACCAACAGCGCATCCCACGTTGTCCGATCTGCTCAATCTGTTCATAGTACATAGTGGAAAGAGTAAACATATATTCATAACAACTAGGCGCAACAGAGGCTCAGGGCAAGCTGTGTCTGACATTATCGCAGCCCGAGATTCTAAGGGAATGGAAGATACAGATTTGTAAGTGAAATTTAAGAAGTGTCTAACCACTTCTGTTCAAACGTGGATTCTAGATGCCCCCCCCCCCCTGTAGGGGGGAGGGGGATGCGGCCCCAGAGCATCGCCGCATCCGGTGGTTAACTCCTGTTTAGACATAACCTCCCACACTAAGCTGCAGACCAAGATCAAGCCGAGACTCTATTGCTCCTGCTGGAATCCCCCGAAGTCCTCGCTTCCCGGCGACAAACATATCAGGAAGAAATCCCGCGTCTGATATTAAGGTTTGTATATTGTCCCGCGGGGCAGTCAAATTGACTGGTGTATATGATGAGGATCCCACGTTGCGGCTACATGAGCCGGATTATTATGATGTTTACTGCTGATTAAAGGGCTGAATGAACTAACTGGGTGACTGGAAAAGACTCTCCCTTGAGCGCGTCAGTCAGAGCCATGTTAGCATCGCCAAATATAGTTGATGTGATTGATCCCACGGTGTAGTCTTATTGACTAGAGATATTAAATGATGGTAAAACAGCATGATTATTACAGTTGATTGTGTAGTTCCTGATATGTTTCTCGCTGGCCGGGAAGGGAGAACCCCGAAGGTCTCTGTATACAGCAAGTTAGAAAAGGTGGTGAATGATGAGAATGATGATGTTAGTAATGCCATCGTGCTCCTGAATGCGGTCCCGATCATAAAGTTGATTGTTAAACTGCTAACAGATCTCGTTCATTAAAGCGGCCCCGAGCATAAGTATTGACTGTCGAACTGCTACCTGCATCTTATAATTTCTCGTTCATGAGGAACGTCCTATCTCGTCCTTGAGTACGGAGTTATTACATTCACATACATTCATAACCAGAGCCCGAGCTCGTCGAGCCAAGGGGAGTGAAAGAACGTAGGGGCTTCTTCCCTCCGGCTGTGTTTGAGGCACGACGCTCTGGTCCGATTCGAAATGCTTCACCTTTGCTTGACTGAACACATTTTAACTGTGTGGAGGCTTTGCGCAATTCTACTAAGACCCACCCAGAGTGTCCCCGCAGTCCCGTTCATCCCCTGGACCGAGAACACGCACCCCGTCATTTGATCCCAGTTACATACAACTATCTGTATCGCGAGTGTATCTCTTTCTTCAATCCCCTTCATTTGCTTCTCATAGTTGCTCGTCCATGCGGAACGCCCTGTCTCGTACGTTGATGAGGTCCCGAACGAAGGTTTCGATTGAGGTACGGCTACCTGAGTCTTTTAGCTGACATTCATGAACATTCATATCCGGAATTCGATCTCGTCGGGCCAAGGGGAGTGAAAGAACGTAGGGGCTTCTTCCCTCCGGCTGTGTTTGAGGCACGACGCTCTGGTCCGATTCGAAATGCTTCACCTTTGCTTGACTGAACACATTTTAACTGTGTGGAGGCTTTGCGCAATTCTACTTAGACCCACCCAGAGTGTCCCCGCAGTCCCGTTCATCCCCTGGATCGAGAACACGCACCCCGTCATTTGATCCCAGTTACATACAACTATCTGTATCGCGAGTGTATCTCTTTCTTCAATCCCCTTCATTTGCTTCTCATAGTTGCTCGTCCATGCGGAACGCCCTGTCTCGTACGTTGATGAGGTCCCGAACGAAGGTTTCGATTGAGGTACTGCTACCTGAGTCTTTTAGCTGACATTCATGAACATTCATATCCGGAATTCGAGCTCGTCGGGCCAAGGGAGTGAAAGAACGTAGGGGCTTCTTCCCTCCGGCTGTGTTTGAGGCACGACGCTCTGGTCCGATTCGAAATGCTTCACCTTTGCTTGACTGAACACATTTTAACTGTGTGGAGGCTTTGCGCAATTCTACTTAGACACACCCAGAGTGTCTCCGCAGTCCCGTTCATCCCCTGGACCGAGAACACGCACCCCGTCATTTGATCCCAGTTACATACAACTATCTGTATCGCGAGTGTATCTCTTTCTTCAATCCCCTTCATTTGCTTCTCATAGTTGCTCGTCCATGCGGAACGTCCTGTCTCGTACGTTGATGAGGTCCCGAACGAAGGTTTTGATTGAGGTACGGCTACCTGAGTCTTATAGCTGACATTCATGAACATTCATATCCGGAATTCGAGCTCGTCGGGCCAAGGGGAGTGAAAGAACGTAGGGGCTTCTTCCCTCCGGCTGTGTTTGAGGCACGACGCTCTGGTCCGATTCGAAATGCTTCACCTTTGCTTGACTGAACACATTTTAACTGTGTGGAGGCTTTGCGCAATTCTCCTTAGACCCACCCAGAGTGTCCCCGCAGTCCCGTTCATCCCCTGGACCGAGAACACGCACCCCGTCATTTGATCCCAGTTACATACAACTATCTGTATCGCGAGTGTATCTCTTTCTTCAATCCCCTTCACTATTCCATTTATACAACAATCACGTGACTAACCTCGAGAGTCTAGCACCGGTAATAAGATCTCATTATGCTACGTTGGAAGTTAATATTGCATAACCGGACGGAATGCCTATTTCCCGCGATCATATTCAATTTGTAAAACGCAATAATATGTATTTATATATGTTAGTAAAACGTTTGAAATGCAGAATGCACGTATGATGACCTCGCTTCTATCCTAAAGATAATTAAGATATAATCCCGACGTTACGTCCCGACATCAGTACTAATTTGTTTCCGCGTCCGTTACCGTCGAACTCTGAACCCACGTAATGAAATGAATAGTGACCATGAGACAATGACAAATTATATAGCACGAACATTCCTTTTGATACACATAAGAAAACATCAGGAATAAATAATATCAAAGGTTCTTATCTTAGTTCTGTAGTTGGTCTGCTTCTGAGATGGCATCCTGATCCGAAGTAATATAACTCTCCAAAATTGAGCAATTACCAGCGCCTGTGTAGCCCTTCATCTCCCTTGTATATATATTTTAATATCAGCGCCTGTAAAACTGTATTAGATCCTAGAAACAAGAAAACTATTCCCTCTACGCCGAGCACATACAGAACATAAACCCCTTCAATCTAGTTCATCCACGGTTATGCAAAAAGGCGAAAGAATAGTAATAGTAAAAGGTCCTTAACTGACAGAAGTTGAAGTTCTCTGCAAACTGCCCATATCTTCTAGTGGCGCCTGTGTATTCCAATAACAACTTTCCAGTCATGTATTTAACATAACGTCCTCCTTGTGTGTATGTGTGCTGCAATATCTGTCATCCAGTTAGTGATTCCCAAAATAGTGTTTTCCTTGTATATATATATATATATTTCAATATCAGCACCTGTAAAACTGTATTAGTTCCTAGAAACAAGAAAACTATTCCCTCTACGCCGAGCACATACAGGACATAAACCCCTTAGAACTAGTTCATCTACGCCGTACAATGATATCACATGCAGACATGACCAATATAATTACAAATATGCTTGCGTCCCGCCGACTGGACGACTGTGTTTTCCAATAACAACTTTCCAGTCATGTATTTAACATAACGTCCTCCTTGTGTGTATGTGTGCTTCAATATCTGCCATCCTGTTAATGGTTCCCAAAATAGTGTTTTCCTTGTATAAATATATATATTTCAATATCAGCACCTGTAAAACTGTATTAGATCCTAGAAACAAGAAAACTATTCCCTCTACGCCAAGCACATACAGAACATAAGCCCTTTCAAACTAGTTCGTCTACGCCGTATAGTGATATCACAAGCAGACATAAACAATACAATTACAAATATGCTTGCGTTCTCCCCCACCTTGGTGGAAATATTCGCATTCGTATTCACCGAATAGTAGGCCTGATATTCGTATTCATGAAGGTAGTATTCGTTGCATCACTCTCAATAATAAAATCATATAGATAAATAATTACGGCAACTCATAAAAATATATGATATTACTTATATTAAACGAACAAAACAAAACAATCTGTCATATTAGTAAATAACGTGATCACGGAAGACCGAAGGTTAACTACCCCTGAACACACCGCGAACTGCCCACAATAGTGAATAATGTTCTAGAAAACATTTCAAATATCTAATATTGAATGAATAAAACAATGTCATATGAAAAACTATCCCGGTTACGGAAGACCGAAGGTTAACTACCCCTGATCAAACCGCGAACTGCCCACAATAATGGAAAATGTTGTAGAAACATTTCAAATATCTAATATTGAATGAATAAAACAATGTGACTATTTCCTCTACGCCGAGCACATGCAGGACATAAACCCCTTAAATATAGTTCACCTACGCTGTATAGTGATATCACATGCAGGCGTAAACATTACACATGTACTATCCATTAACCGATTAAAAGGCGTAGCAATATATCAAAATGTAATTATAATTACAAGTATGTTTGAGTCCCGCCACCTGGTGGAAACATTCGCATTCGTATTCACCGAATAGTAGGCTTGATACTCGAATTTGTGAAATTAGTATTCGTTGCATCACTAATAATAATAAAATCATATAGATAAATAACTACGGTGACGCGTAAAAATATGATATTACTTATATTAAATGAATAAAACAAAACAATC
>JADDOH010010524.1:0-57666 GCA_016648135.1 Agrypnia vestita
CGAGAATGACTTTGAAGCGCCGGATACCAAGATGTTTTTAATTTGAGACCATCATCTCTATTAATATTTATCGGGTGCTTGTAGATTTCTAGTGCTTCCTTGATAAGACGCGTACGGTGACTACTTAGGCTTTCCAAGGATTACCAACACATCAGCCCTGATGATGGATCCTGCAATGGGATCCGAAACGTCGGACCGAAAGGTCGTAACAACACGGCATAATACCCCAGTAGTCTGCTAGTTTGGAGTGAGGTTCGAACCCACGACCTATGGATTACGAGGCGAGTGTCTTAATTACAATTCCAACACAAACTTGAAGATTCTGAGTGGCCGTGAAAACCTAAGAACATTCTTAGTCCTATTTTCATAGCACGAGCGTTTAGCTTAGTTTGAAAATAGTAAGAATATTGATGTGACACGTATTCCGAGTTCGCATCTCTATTTAAAAAAAAACAAATGTATAATGACTTTGTGGTGACATTATTAATTAAATTAACAATAATATGACGACTATAATACAACTGCTAACTACAAGGCCCTACAGCCGACTATACAGCGACACATATCATAGATGTCTGCAATCTGTATCTGTATCTGTATCTGTATCTACTGTATCTACAAGTATCTGCGATTAGCTATCGCCCATTGCCTGCTGATTTTCATACGATTTGTTTTTTTTTTTAACTGGTGATGGCAAATATACCCTTTCTAAATATAAAAAGAATGATTTGTTTACAAAAGAAGTTCATGTTATATTTATTGCAATATTTATCTTTGGTGCCCTATTTGTTTCGGAGCAAACAATTCCCTCTTAATGATAGTATAAAAGTACTTCCCCCTTCTTTTTTCTACACTTATATTACTTTCTATACTTATTAATACGTAAATAATATTGAACGTCATTTACGTATATACATTATATTACCACTTATGCATATTAATATGTAAATTTCTACAAAACTCAAAAATTTTATTTTCATATAGGTATTATTAATTAATATAAAAAGACGCGTAGCGATCATTACACAAATTTCCGAGATTCGACGAAAAAATTCGTTCAATATTTGAAATGAAAATTGGAACAGTGCATACACTATTATTATTATTATTGTTATCACACAACTACAATAATTAAGTGTTTAAAAACTTTGAAATCTTAAACATTGGTCAGTGTCAAGTAATTATAACCTATTTTACTAATACGATCACCACTTTGTTACTGTTCTAAATAGTCGCAATAAATATTAATATTACATAATTTATTTTTAAATAATAATGAAAAATTAACATATCTCCAATGATACTAAAAATTCGTAACATAGTTATTTTATAACAGTCCACGCGCAAATACCTCTACGATTTTTTAACGCTATTTTTCTAACTTTCCGTTAAACTATTCTATGTTAAAATATCGCTTAATTATGTGAACCCTCTCAAATCAGTCTTTTTTCTTTGTAAAAATTGAAAGTTTTCCCCTTGTCATCGAACTTATAGTCGTGTCAGCAAAACTTTTACAATTATGGCGGCAATAAGTTAACGGTCTTTTGTTTTTTTAAATAAATGCCACAGAAGCTGACTGAATTCACTGAAAATATTAGGGCGCCAGAGGGTTGTTTTTTAAGCAAATTTTTACGCACTTGCTTTTGTTAGTCGACTATTTTTTAACCCCCCATCCCCCAATATAAGGGCAGCTGTATTTATCGAAAACCATTTTATGAATTGTATTTTGTCAAGTTACCATAATACAATTAAAGTATTTTATTTTATTATATTAGTACGAGTAAAGTGAGGAATGGAGAAATTACGAGAGAATATAATACTGACTAGAGCGTAGAGGATGGGATAAAGAAAAAATCGCTGAGAAGATTTGGTCATGTGGCACATGATGGAGAAGAGGATATAAGGCGAGTGCTTTAGGCAGCCGGAACAGAGAGTTCCCGCGAAAGACCTGGCATAAGAAAAGCCAAATATTGGAGGGCGGCCCAATTAAAAGATTCAAAGAGAGCTTACGTAAGAAGATGTATGAAAGCAGATGAGACAAAAGTGGATAGAAGGTTGTAGCGTTACGTACTCTATATATCACACTTGCTGAGAAATGGCGTGATTATAAGTATTTTTTTTTCTGGGTCTCTATCCTAGGATTGTTCTGCACTGTATGATGTAATTTAGTTTTTTCGATTTATTTAATTTCTAGGTAGTGAAATGGTATTCCAACGAATCACGAACATATTATAAAAATTATATTAACTGGGAATAATCGTAAAATTTTAAATTATTTTTAAAAATCCAGGTTTTTCATTAATTATATCCTTCGTACTTCTTTCCCGTCCATCCTAGGGTGGTTTTCAAATACTAGTAATCACACTGCAGATACTAAATTTAAAAGGCGGTGTTAAAAACTGGTCTGGAATATTGTTGAACAACCCTTATCCGAATAAATAATAAATTTTTGTAATTAACATTTTCGGCAAATTCTAATAAAATCTATGGCTCCTCACAGCCCGCTAATCCTTGGGTCTAACCCCGAGCTCTATAAATACTGACAGATTATAGGGAGGTCTTTTTTAATTAAAAAGTTTCAGATGTTTTCATTTAGCATTCTTGGAGTGGTTTCGGCACGCTTTGAAGGTTGTTTTCTGTCGGGATAAAACACTTGTCAGCGGCCCCGTCTCGCCCCTTAAATATTTTAATTTAATCTTGTTTACAAGTTAATGTTTTTTAAAATAATAATTTCGAACTTGTACACAAACGTTGTGTTTTATGAAAATATTTTTTAGTGTTTATGACACAATATCAAAAAAACATATTTTTACTTTATTTTTTAACTAAAGTACTAATTTTCTCTTGAATGAATGAAGGAAGAATGGTAAGAAAGATGAGATCGCAAATGTTGACGGCGCTAGCTAAGAGGGCGACCGCGAAAGACGTGGCACGACCAGATTTACCAGATACCGGAAGATGGTCCCGTTAGGAGCCTTAACAACAACAACAAGAGGTTGCATGCGAAGATGTATGAATGTGGATGAGGCGAGAGTTGTATGTCAGGAGAGAAAAGTGTGGCGCTCTATCATTTCTGCCTACATCCCCACGGTGAAACGGTGTAATGTTAAGTAAGTAACTATTTCTTCTCGACACGTTTCAACTCTATAACTCTGAAGAACATATTATAACACTAAAGGAGTAATAATTTTTTTTTGTCTTTAAATTCTTAATGGAAGGTAGCTAAAATAAGCAAGGTGACATTAGATTTGTATTTTCACAAATAAATTTAAAAACGTGGAGAATGTGTACGTGGAACAAATGGTGCGCACAATTTTCAAAACGGTTGACGGGAACAAATCAGCTTGCAAACTTGGCCATCCAGGAAAATCAGCGTTGGCTGAGGACTTTCTGGAGGCGGGCCATCAATTCAAGCCGAAGATCCCAGGAAAACCTAAGAGTCACCATGCACGGAGGTACTAGAGATCTACAAGCACCCGGTGAACATCAGTAGAGATGATGGTCTCAAACTGAATATCTCTTGGTAACCAACAATAGATGGATCAAATACATGATATACATCCACGCAGACACACCCCCTTTTCGAAATGGTATTGGCAGCAAATACTTAGCCCAAATGAAAGACACATCCTGCATTCGATATGCCAATTGCAAGCCATAATTAACCGTCATCATCATCAACAGTCAAACAACACATCAGCCCTGATGACGGACCCCATGATATCCCTGAAAACTCATACCATAAAATATTAAAAATCCCTTAAAATCAATTAATTTGACCAGTATTAGGACGGCGCCACACTATGCGGAAAATTCACTGCGTCTCTTTGTTGCGAAACGCCGCTACATTTCTTTCCACACAATGTGCGCTTATCAAACACATTACGAGGATGATCGGTCGATCAATTTGCTTTGCCGATTTGACGCGACGAAAAAGACGCGGGGAAGATTCACGCAGTGTGTTTTTATATACAAATATGTTATTTTAAATAGGGTCCAACGTTTAGTAAAAGCTACGTCAGAAATATGAAAAAATAAAATTGCAACTTTGATGTCGTTTGTCTCTATAAATTATTGATTTGAGGACATGAATGTTTGAATATTTTCCACCCATAGTTTAGACAAGAGTCTACCTGTAAAGTTTTGTGAAGAAGCTCTATAATATATATTTATATACTAAGGTGTTTCAAAATTGCAACAGCATATTTACTGTATGTATTTCTTGAACCGAATACCCGAGACACTTCAAACACCCGCGCAGGAAAGACACGGTGTTCGAAATAGATGGCGTTGTGTGCTTAATTGGACTGGAAGGAGCAACAAAATGGTGGCGCCCTTAAGTGTTTGCACGGTAGAGATTTTTGTGAAATTCACAGAAGAATGCTGCAACAGTATGGAGATTTTTACTATAAGTTTGTCTAAAGGCTTTCATCTTCTTTATCATAAATCACGCCCTCAAATTCGTAGAGCCCTTGCTTTCTCTGATTATCATGTGTTTGGATATTTGAATGACGCTTTGAGCGGATAAAGATTTGGAAATGTTGATGAAGTCAAAAAGCCAAGCATTCGTTGCCGAAGGTACGATTCAAATTTTTTTCCGATACTTGCCATGAGCCTGCATAGATTACACAAAATATAGTACTTTTTTAATATCACCTATTCATTAATATTGTTGAGTAGGTTGTTGGTCTAATCTATTGGTCTATCTATCATCTAGTGATTCATTGATCGGTGGCTCGAGCCCCATTCCAGGACACCTGCAAGGTAGTCATATTTTCATAGCACAAGCCTTAAGCTTATTTTGAAAATAGTAAGGGTATTGATGCGTGTGTGAATTTCTATTTGATAAAAACTTATAACATTATGACGATCCCTTCGACAGACGTAGGAAGACATCAAGAAAGGTCCTACACCTTTCTACAGCGACATCGACTAGCACGCTTGGTGTTACTTCAGAAACCCTTCAATCGAACTCTGTAATCTCGCGTCAATCAAATATATATTGTGAGTGTTTGTTCCTGCTTGCCTTACTTTTCTTGCCGCCATTACATAATACGTCACGACACCAGAAAATACTGAAAAATCCCCGTAATAGAGGCGGACTTCTTCTGACCACACAAAAAAACACTCTCCAAAACATCAACACGATGTCTACTAATAAAAATGACTTTTTCACATAAAATAATAAAATTATTTAAAATTATTAAAATAATATTATCTATGTTTTTCTTCTTCTACGACTTTCTATTATCTGCTATACTTGTATTTAGATTTCAATATACTTAATATCCTCCTGAGAATGGAACTTTGGTCTTGAAACGTGTTGAGTGTTTAAAAATTAAATTAGTTGTTGAAAAAAGTAATTGTTTTAATTATTTAATCTATATAACTGTAAAACATATACATATATAAATATACATATGTGATAATTAATTATAATCATATAAAATGTTACCACAAAGTGATTTTGCGTATATTGAAGAAGATAAAATAATAAAATTTCGTGACCACACGATCACGTTTACCTAGTGTTTTCTCATAAAAGAAGTGTTGCTCTATTGATAATTTAAATGAAAACTTGCTATAGTCTAAATGGTCTTACATTACATTAAGTTGAGAGATACCGAGCCCCTTGAGAGAGCAGCTCGGATATACAGCGTCTAAGCCCTCCGCAAAAAGCAAACACAAATACCCGATCCAATCTAACTACAAACAAAAACAAATTGTAGGGATAAAGCGGAGGGGATGAAAAGTTTCCGAAATATTTAATTGAAATTTCAGCAGGCGATAATTAGTCAGAGCTACGGGGCGCTACTTTCGCACCTGCCGGCGCAGGAGCGAACTAAAGCCACTCCATTGATGTACTATAATATAATATATAAACGTACGAACAATACCTTGAGTCCTGTTTTCGATTAATACTTTTTATTAATGAAGATAAATTATAGAAGCCTCCCAGAGACGAAGTCTAGGGCTAACGTGTTGTAAAACATCAGCCCTCACGATGGACCCCGCAATGCGATCTGGGTGAATATCCCAGAAAACTATAATGAAAAAACATTTATTTACATATATATATATTTTTTATATTTTCTGATTGATAATTGTATTTTTTTCGCCCTTTTTAATAAAAAGTATGAAAAAAAATTTTTCTTTCTATTAGGTCCTTACGTATGAAATTGGCGTTTAGTATGGGAGGAACATAAAGCCAATTTTTATTTTTTATTTTTTTATTTAATCAAAGTATGTACCATTGCTATCTATGCACTTTTGCCATCTCATAGGTAGTTCATCGATCCCTTTACTAAAAAATTCGGACGGGAATCAATAAAATCTTTGAAGGCGGTTTGGACTGCCCCATCGGAGTTGAATTTTTTCCTTTGCAAGAAGTTATCCAAATTTCCAAAAAAATGGTAATCTGTTAGGGCAAGGTCCGGAGAGTACGGTGGATGTCTTAGACATTCCAATTGAAGCTCCTCTAATTTGGTAGCCGTCTGTTGTGCAGTGTGTGGTCTAGCGTTATCATGAAGCAGCAGTGGCCTAGAGCGATTAACCAGCCTCGGTTGTTTAGCATCTAGCTTTTCCATCATGGTTTGCAGTTGCTGACAATAGACATCTGCCGTAATCGTCTGGCCAGATTTAAGAAAGCTACGTAGTGAACGACACCAGCACTAGTCCACCAAACGCTCACAAGTAACTTTTTTGGAGTCAATTTTCGCTTGGGGCATGGTTTGGCTGGTTCGGCAGGGTTCAGCCATTGCGCTGAGCGCTTCCGATTATCGTACAGGATCCACTTTTCATCACAGGTAATGATTCGATTTAAAATCCATTCATTATTGTACCGGTTGAGTATGCAACGCAGCAGTCAACGCGCGTTTGTTGATTTGCTTCACTCAATTCGTGAGGTACCCACCTTTCAAGCTTTTTCACCTTACCAATTTGCTTCAAGTGGATTAAAACAGTTTTATCACTAACACCGCAGCCTGCAGCTAACTCGGATGTGGTTTGCGATGGATCCGCTTCCACAATAGCCTTCAATTCTTCATTATCAACTTTGGTCTCCGGCCGTCCACGGGGCTTGTTCTGCAGGTCGAAATTTCCAGAACGAAAACGTTGGAACCAAAAACGCACTGTGTTTTCTTTTGCGGCACCGTCGCCATACACATCATTAATCCTTCGAGCCGTTTCTGCAGCACTGGTACCACGGTGGAACTCGTACTCGTAAATAACGCAATATTTCAAGTTTTTCATTTTGTAAACTGAGTGACGCAAAGAATAAAACAATTGAGGAAAAAACAAATGAATTATAATTTTCAAAACACAAATACATGAGTAAATAGCTGTATAAATTTGGATTTGGAATTCCTAACCAAAGAGAAGATATTTGAGATCAAATTTGCCAGTACGGCAAAACGCCAATTTCATATGTAAGGACCTAATATTTGGAATTCTCATATCGTTTTCATTCTATGAAAATCTGTGTTATATTTAATCTTACAGTTAGGAGTACTTTGGTATTCTATTGTTAAAATATTTTTATATGAAAATCAATGTGTTTAGCTTTACGCCTTGTTTTACAGTGAGTCAATTTAAAACAGTAAACACATTTTTCATTTTAGAGTATCTATTTCTCCTAAGAATTGTTCCCATCGTGCTGTTATGTACAATTTGCGTGTTGCATTGGTTACTCAAGTATAAAATAGTGAAGCAAAATTGAAAATAAGGAATTATTATTAATGCATTAACTATTTTGGCGTTTCTTGAGTCAATTCTTGTCCTATTCCCGCTAAAAATGTTACCCTCTCTGGAGCACAGCTCGCGGCCAATGGAACGTCGTTCCTCTGTTTCCTCCACTAATCCGGCGTGCCCCAACATGATTCCAGTTCTGCCAGGCGAATTTGCGCTCTACCGACAGTCATTCTTCAGCAGACCTCCGGGCAGTTATCTCGTGTCCTCGAATGGAAAACAGTACGTTTGCGGTAGGCAGATTTTTTAGTGTATGTACTCTTTCTGGGTCATTTATCTAATTTGTTTTACTTATCATGGAGCCATGTTATAAAAAATAGTAATAATAGAATTTAATGTGTACTATAAAAACTTTATATTTAATTTTTTACGAAATTTTTAATTGAAAATAAATATTTTTAACCCTGGCTGGGACCTAGACTCGCTGTAAGTGTGAGGGCTGGTTGCATGAGTTTGGTTTATGGTAATTCCGTTTTTCACCAATCTAAAAACCCGTTTTCGTAAAAACCTTAGATTACAATAAACCATGTCGATGCATCTGGTCCTAAGTGTGCTGGAATATTGATTTAGATACCGCCGAAATGAGATCTGTAATAGGTTGTATTTTTATGGAAATCTAACCAAAAAATTCTACTTAAATAAAATTCGATTGCTTTAAAACAAAAAAATTACATCACGAAAAAGAGGACTAATTAAATGATCAGTGTCTTGTTATTAAATTGGTCAGTATTTTAAATAGATGGCTAGAACTTTAATTACAATATTTTAATTGTATGACAATTGATCTGAATATACTGACCATTTAATAACCAAATTAATTAAATCAATTAGAAAGACATACAGAAAAATCTAATTCACGAAAAAATATTAGGTTACTACTGGGATTCGAACCCAGGTCACCTCCTTTCCGGGGCCGGTGCTCTGACCACTAAGCTATAGCAACCCTCTATGTTTCCGTGAATATATCGACCTTTTCTAATTGATTAATTAGTTTGGTTATTAAATATTTCACAGAACTTTGTTCTGAAAAATTACAACTTGTGTTCTTGAATATATACTGACCATTTATTTAAAAACCTGACCATTTTATTAAAAAAATACTAAGCAATTCGATACAAGCCAAAAAATAACAATACTTGTTACGTAACTTTGTTGATTTCCATTTTCTGCGAGAGCGAGAGCCGCAGGGACCCCGTGTGCCGACGTGTCTAAGCAGCCCCGTCCAAGGCGGGGTCGTGTTTAACCCCAGCATAGTTCCGCAGATAATAGAGTCGCCCAGTGTCAGCGTTAATGACTCGGAGGTCCGGCCACTAAATAACCTCCAGACTGGAAAGGTCATCCACGCTGACCTCCCGAGTGACCTCACCGAGGTATTAGGGCGAACAGGATAACATGTGCTGTGTGGGACCGATAAATTCACTTCTTAAGCGGTACCGAATTAATGTACGCTGTTTGCACAAGTGGAGATATCAGAAGGGACTATGAACGAGGATCTAATTAGTAGCAGATAAATTGCTGCGAAGGTGAAATTGTTTTATATGATATACATATTTTGGACAAAAATATGTTTCACGTGATTTTTTCGGAAGCTAAGGCTTGAATCCCAATTAAAATAATTTCGTCGTCTATCTGTTCGTCCGTCCGTGTAACTTCGTGTAATGTCCGTAACTTTTTTATACAAATTTTTTTTTACGAATTATTTTTTTAATAAAACAAAGAAATACTTATTCCTTAGGAACCGATATGTACAAGTATCGTCATTTTTGACGGGTTACATTAAAACATTAAAACAAAGAGTGTAGTTATATCATCAAAATAAGAATTATCAATAAAATAAGAACTACGAATAAATGTAAAGCTAAAATTTTAAAATATTTTTACGAGATGACAGTGTTAGAAGCAAAAGTACAGCACTACACATGTCTTACAATAAATTAGAAATTGCAAAAAAATGTGAAGATGTCAGTCGATGATTCTCGAAGCTACGCGAAACAATATAACTTATATAAGAGATTAGATATGACAGGCCTGCTGCGCAGACAGTACGTTATTATGACAGAACGCCGTCATATAAACTAGTGAATTGTGAAATCGCGCGATTGTGATAGACAAAGTAAAGTGAAATAGAAAAGTATCGACCTACGTATTTGTGAAGTATCCAGGAGTCAAAGAACGTTGATACAATAAAATTCGTGTTCATTATATTATAATAAATCGATAAAACTTTAAATTGTTTCAAGTAATGCATTTCACGATCTCGCGACAATATATAAGTATTTAATTTTTGACAGGTCAAAGCCAGTTGGAAACTAATTGATTTGGTATACTTCATTATACAACTTATTATTTGTTAAAAGAAAGCGCTCACCCAATACCGTTTTTTTTTGGTAATATATTTTAAAAGGTCGGCACGACTGAGAAAGTTCTTAAATAAACTTACGTCTGTGCCTTGCGTGAACTCAAAATAATGTGTTGGTAAGTCATCGAGAATTGCGGAATATAATCGGATTATCGCAAACTTCCAAGTGTGAGAATCGGCCGCGTGCGAAACACTGGTGTAAGCCCCTGGCCTGGTAGGAGTTGGGCGAACACAACTATATCATTTCGATCGCACAGTTTGCTCGTGAAAGCCTAATAGTTTGGCATCATATATATACCTATGAGGGGCAAAAAGCAAAGTCAAAGATTTTCAAAAAATTAAAAAAATTAAAATGATTTGAATGCAGTCACCGAGGATTACTAATTTAGAATGTACCGAATTCGAGATTTAATATGAAAAATTAAAAAAAAAAAAAAAAAAACTGCGTAAAAAATGAACTTTAAATGAATACTGTAAAGAAAAAAGCAAGTACATTGTCTTGAATTCTGTTAAGTAGGTAATATTGAATAACTACACCATTGAAATAGTTTAATGATCGATACACACATAAAATAAATTCTAATATGGAACATTTTTTATTTTAATTTTATTTTTTTATTTAAAGAGTATCAACAGGTCAGAATGACCCTAATGGATAGTCATTTAGGACAAGGTGATTCGTACAGTTACAATTACAATTTACAATAGTACATTAAAATAAAACATTAATACATTATACAATATAAGTATAGTACTATAAGCGATTACAAGATGAACGAAGTTCACATTCTCCGCACGACATAATAGGCATGTAGGCTCCCAGGTCAACTAAGTCAGAAAATGTGTACCCGCGCTTTGTGACTGTAAAATTTTTATTTTGGTTGATTTCCGAAGAATCCGTCTTACACGCCTCAAACTATTTTCGATCAGGAGCGATATAATTTCTCTCTTAAACTGAGGTTGTGTTGTGTGAAATATGTCGATGTTGGGGTTACATGACGTGATCTCGTTGTACTGGTTTAGCATTCTAGGTAGAGGAGAGAAATAACCTATGTTGGTGTTGTAGACCTTTGTGTGGAATAGTGTTTGGGATCTCAGAGACCGGACAGGTATATTAATATCTATTTGCGAGAGTATTGAAAATAGCGACTTTAACAGTCGGGACCATTAAAAATCTAGACCTGCTCAAATCTTCCCAATGGCTGGTCCCGACAATTAAAGAATTTATTATTTGTTTTTGTGTGTATCGATCATGAAACTATTTCAATGGTGTAGTTATTCAATATCATTTAACTGAATTCTATACTACTAGACTTGTTTTTTTCCTTTCAGTTTTTATTTGAAGTTCGCCTTTTACGCAGTCGGAGTTTTTATTTTTTAATTAAACTTTTTTATTTTATACTTTTTAGGATTATGAGACGGTATTTTTCTTTATTATTTATTTATTCCTAATTAGGTCGTTTTTCACTGTATTAATTAAGAAATTTATAGGTAGCAGTCGTTAAAATGATCAATTAAACCAGTAAAATTCTGGGTTTGTCTAGCGCGTTCAGATGGGGCAAAAATTGAAACTGAAAAGTATTTTTATTATTATTTTTAAACGAAGTTTTGAAATCTGAAATCGCTGTATGTTTTCTAAATATTACTACTAACCAGACTTAATATTAGGCGAGGAAAATCGATCTACAACGCATGGTTTAAGTTTTAGATAATGACTTATTGAGGGTAATAAATTACAAGTGATATTATTAATATTTTCAATATTAAAAGCATTTTATTTATGGTCAGGCATTTATACACAATGTTAGTTATGTGAGTCTACAACCACTTACTGAGATTTTTAGTCTATCGGTTTCGAGACGTACCCGTCTCTTCGTGAGAGCAATCACTACACCGGCATGTAAATAACACTATACAACTAAACCATAGTACTATCAAACACTAATTCCTTCACAAAATATTCATCAGATGCGTGTTAATCTAACCAAAGGCTAACTAACATGCACAATTCTTAAATTACAAATGAGTTTTTATGTGGAAGTATTTATGCATTTAGATTATTTCGGTATTTTGACAACCAGTTAGCATAATTTTTTTGTTAAATCTCTAATCGTAATAATTTGTCCGTTTGCTAGAAAGAGAATAGAGTCACCCTACAGATTATTATGTTTGGTGTGACTCCTTACGCTTATAACGGTTTTGAATTAATTAATGTATACAACCTTTAGTTGAAAAAATGATTTTCTTATTCAATTCCTATATTACGTATTATATATTTATTTTATCTCAAAATGTACTTTTCTGCGAGAAGAGTTCGGAGTATCGGAAAATTTATGATTGAAACCACCCACCCAATTTCAATCACAAGGATAGGTCTAAAATATTCAAAATCTTTGTTCAGCGCCAAGGTAAATCCATTTAATGCTCTCTGTTTTAGTGTATGCTGAAAAGATAGGGTTGTCACATGCAATCATAATCGTTAATAAAAAATAAAATAAATTAGAAAGTTTGTTCGTCTAAAGCTGCCAATGTTCTCGAATGGCGGGCCCTGGCGTCATTATATTTTACATAGCTTATTCTGTTTGCAATACACAGCTCAACGCAACTATTTTCAGATCATAATGACATTGTCATCATGAAGCTTTGAATCATCAGTGACGCATAGAATCGGTTGTGTACACCGCGCGCAGAGTATTGCTGTTTGTAAATTTATTACTTTGATATTGAGTAGGTACTGATATTTTTTCGAGATTTTAATCTAAAGATTATGTTGAGTTTGGTAGAAAGAGACAAAAGTTCATACCCACGTGCATGATGTTGATAATCTTGATATGGGAAATTGAGGGTGAACAAATGCTTTTATATTTCTACTACTTATATATTCTGTATTTTCTTGACTTTAAATGAATTATTGTGACTTAACTTTCTTCATTATTTCCACGCCTCTTTATCACTTGCACATACATTGAAACAAACCAAGCCGTTTCAATCTGTATGTGTATATGTATGCACGTGTGCATGTAGGCGCGCACGAATAAAGGGAAATGTATGTAATGTATGTTTACTACTAACATTGTTAGTAAACTGGTCAAAGCTTAAACAAAAAATGTTTATCCAGATCTGCTAAAGCCTTGTTATAGATATCAAGAACCGGTTAACTATGGAGTTTTTGCGTAGTTTGTTTTCCAATGATCCAAGTGAAAAAGGTGTGGTGCTCTTGTTCATCTCTGCAAGACATTTAAATGTATCGAGTTTAGAATTTAAGAGAGTAAATACTATTATTGTTCAGTAATTTGTGACGATATTTCATTTCACTTATCGTTCATCTGTCTTCGAGCTCAGTTTTATATTACGGTAGTTATATGTATGCCTCGGTTTAGTTATTAAAGTAAACTTGCTTTTGAAATTCAATATTTTAGTGAAAATTAGCACAATATTTGATTGTGATTGGAGGAAATCTCTTATTATTTTGCTTCATAGTTGTAACATTCCATACTTTTCGAATGTTCCCTCGAAATACGCGTTGGGGGTCAACCCTGTCCAGGGTTGTTACGAGAGATTTATCGGGGGATGAAGCGGGCGCGGGAGCTTTCCCTGTCCCCTGCCGGCTGGAGCATTTCCATATCGCCCATCCTCGCCAGGCGCCCAGGAGAAACAGGTGAGCCTCGAGGCTTAGGACTGGGCTCAAACATCAGTCATGGCTTACCATCTGGATTGAAGAGTTATCAACACATTTACATTATTGTTTTTAAAATATCTGGATAATATTGGTATTCGAGTGTGTACATATTTATTTTAAATCCACAAGCCTACATCTTTATTTTATTTTGTGGTGAGTACGGTCCCGAGCACCTGCAGAGTGGACGAGTATACCTCATCAAGTCAAAGTTCTACTAATTTAAAAAAAACCTGGATTTGGGATGGAATTCGTAGTCTCTGACTGGCGTTTGGGATCCTGTTGCAGGGTCCATCGTCAGGGTTAATGAGTTGTTATTGTGCTTAAATACCACAATACCGTGTCAAAAGGAGGGTATCGTTTTCAGTGTTTACTTAGTACTGGCTTGCAATACACGATATTGCCAGAAGATTCAGAGGTAGGTTGTCATCAGAGCAATGGATTCTCAAATTAAAAAACCTTCAACCTCATCACTTCTCGGTTGGCAGATCTGTCACTTCAGTTGTTCTGTACTCTGTTTTCCCCGCGTAATTTTAAACAACTATTTACAACTTAACTATACATAAATTCAGTATGCAATTGTAAGTACGTTAATCTTTACAATTTACTCTCACTATCTTTACTGCCTGTCTACACTCACACGCAACCGTGATGTACCCGAGCACGAGTGTAAAGCTGGATTGTGGAGGCAGTCTTACATTTCATGTACTCTTATTACACAATTATTACAAATATAAACACTCCATATATCCTTCCTTAAAAATTTCACACTAGCAGTCCGTGCCCCTCCTGACTGCTGACTGGAATTCAATTTTAGCCATGATAGGCCTTGAAGAGTAACTAATGACGGATGCGAAATTTGGTTCAAGCAGAGAAAGATGAGAATTTTTTCAGGGTTTGTGAATGAACAAAATTAGAACGGAGGACAGTTAATATCGTAAAACACTTATATTGGTGGTGATCAAGGGACCAGGGAAGGTATCTGTGTTTTGCGCAGGCATCCAAAGAAATTTTTGCAAAAGGTCGGCCAAAGAGTGTAGAATTGTTCACAAACTATGCATAAATTAGCCAGTTAGCCAGAAAAGTCATGGCAAAATATTCCACTCTAGCCAGAAGACATACAATTAAATCTACATGCATAAACTAATCCAAAGAGCTCTTCTTGAATTGGGATCGGATCCATCTAACGCTAGAAGATCGATACGACCTCGACGACGACGACGAATGACGTCCAGGATCTCATTGGATCCATCATCAGCGTTGATGTTGTGATCAAGCGTTAGATTGCAATTCCATATCGGAAGAACTTGTTTTTTCAGAATGTTCTGATGTTGCAATTAAAAAGCAATGGATTCTTAAGTGATAAAATAAATGAGGTAGATCAGTTACAAAGATATATAAGAAAAAATATTTGACTATGGCCGAGATCGAACCGAAAACTTTTCTTTTCCGGGGAACATAGAAAATTCTATGCTGTAAATTCTAATTTTTTTTCAATACCACAGATCTGCGAAATAAAATGTAGGTAAAATTTTATGTGAGATTTTGATATTACTATTGAAGAGCACTTAAGATGTTTAAATAGCAATAACTATTCTGAATTTTCTAATATTTTTTTTGGAAATAAATACTTTTGATACGGTTGCAAATTTAACCTACATAAAAATTACATAAGATTACTGTTGGATAAATAAAAATATATAGAAAATAGAAAAAGAAATAGGAAATTAAATACTATAAATAAGCAGGTCCTTTTTGCAAATAGTTACGATTACAATTTATTTTTACATTAGTTATAAATAAGTTATTCAGCTCTCATGTTTATGTTTAATTTTGTTTTTGTTGATGTCTGTACTCAGAATTTTAATTTTGGTATACGTTGATGAAGGCAACATTGGCCCCGAAATATCTGATAATTCAATAAATAGTAGTTTTATTCTGAGTGTTTTCTTTGTATTAAAGTTATTGAAAATAAAAAAAAACACCACTCATAATACTTTATAATGAAAAATAGGGTGTAAATAATAGTTATTTTCCCCCTTTCAGCCAATAAAAGTAGGTTGCGCGCAGTGAAAAAAGGCTCGCATAAATTGCTCCCGCGATAAGTCCCTCTGAAAATAAGCACAAAAGACAATATTCCTTTGAATTCCGTATTTTACTACTGCATTCAAAGACTGTATTCATTTTATTGTTTGTCTATTCATAACCGCGTGTAATTGGTTTACGGCGCGCCCCGCGGTCCCGGGGGGTGGCGGCTGGAGCGGGCGGACGGGGTCGGGTAACAGGGGTGTCGTTTGTTTTAGTACGAGCACTCTGGATGTTCTATTCCCAGATTGCCGGACTGGGAATCTTTTGTTGGCTTTGTTCTCCAGGCGCCAATACTCCTCCCGGGGAGTTTTATGGCGATTTGGGAGCGATTATTATCGGAGCGGTGGCCAAATTTTTCACGTACGGAGCGAATGAAAAAAGAACGAGGGCCACCTGTCTACTTAGGTGGCCATATCTGTCGGGGTATTTTGAAAGATTTAAAATATTTACATTTTTTTTTAACTGTGGTGATCGCCAGCTACGACGTATTCAAGCCGTAAGTACCTACTAATTATTTTAGCCAATTGGATACGTCGCACCTATGAACATTCTATCGATCGTTGTCTAGTACATAAACAACACACCTGTAGTAAATTAATATATTCATAATTTATATAAATTTACTTTGTAAACGCAACTTATTTATTGAAAAAATTCAACATGTTTCGAAGCCATATTTTCGTCAGGATAACAAAAATAAAATTTAAAAATCGAAGTATAGATCAAAATATAAAAAAGTTATATGTAGAAAATGATAATATAAAGTACCTACTTAACATGAAAATACATTTAAAAGATGACTATTTGCAAAAAGGACCTGATTATTTATAACATTCAATTTACTATTTACACTCATTCTTATTTCCAAAATTTCTAATTTATCAAATTGTGATCCTATGTATAATTTGTATGTAAAATTTGTAAACCCTTATTAATATCAAAAGAATGATCCATAGCCAAAAGATGGTTAGCAAATTCCGAATAATTATTAAATTTTGAAATTAGAGTCAAGGAACACTTAAGGTGTTTAAAAAGTAATAATTATGTCACCAGAAAATAAATTTGCTATATTTGAAGAAGAAGTAATATATTCATATCCCTGGAAGATGCTCCCGGCCGGGTGAGAATCTTTCCTTACAAACGTCGACTAACCCACCTACTTTATTTATTTTCTAGCGGAACACACGTGATTTTATGATTAATATGAATTTGACATTAAAAAAATTGCATTGTTTAGTTTTTTGTTATAATATAATATACAACACAAAATAAACAAAAATAATTTTTAATTAATTTGGCACCTTTATAAATGTAATCAATAATGAACCATATCATTGTAATAAACTTTTTAAAAGGAACGTTTTTTCAGGACTTCACAGTTGATTAAGGCACAGTGAATAAAGAACAAAGTTGGATTAGACATATACATACGTAAGCAGTGGCATATTAATACATAATAATTTTACATTGGTATCTAACTACATAACTAACTTACCATCACGACGTTTCCCCGTAGGGGTAGGCAGAGAGGATAGAGCGCCATACTCTTCTGTCCTGACATACAACTTTCGCTTCATCTACATTCGTACATCTTCGCATGCAAGCTCGACGGTTGTTCAGGCTTCTAACAGGACCATTTTCCAGTATCTGGTTAATCTGGTCATGCCACGTCTACCGTGGTCGCCCTCTCTTTCTGGCGCCGTCGACACTTGCATTATATATCTTTCTTACCATTCTTTCCTCATTCATTCGCTCAACATGCCCAAACTACCTGAGCGACCCTATTTTTATTCTATGTATTATTAATTTTATATTAATATTAATATATCTTCTGAATATATTCCCTCCAATTTCCACTTCTTCATAGAATAGCATGATTGTAATAATAGTGATCTTAACACTTAAAAATAGTACGTACGTACTGTAACGAGGCTAAAAAGAATCACGCACTCCTGTCAAGTGACAATTGTTTGAAGTGGCACAACACTAGAAGAATCGAGAATGGTCTAGAATATTTTACGGCTATCGGGAAGTATCTGAAACATTCTATAAGAATCTAGAAAACACAAAAATCGTCTCTTAAATACTGGGAACGCCTAGAAGGTTCAATACCGGCATTGGCCAGATATAAGTAAGACGCGCGCGGGCTGTTTAAGCGCACTTGACAGCGAAACCAAAGCAAAGGCAGCCGCGGGCTGCGGAGGCAAGGGTGGCTAACTGAGCGATAATTCGACAGCGAATAATCTAGAAATGTTTTTACGTAGCGAAATAAGCCGAAGCGAATAATACCTACGTGCGGAAACTGGATGGAATGTTCTGGTGAATATTGAATAAAGTGTTAAAGCGATAATAAAGTGTCTATGTACGAGTGATAAATTACGAAACAGTTTAATTTAAAGAATAGCGTTAAGTTAAGTAGTGTTAAGTGACAGTTTGATTAATTAATTAATCAGTAATAAATAAATCCGTAATTAAATTCCAACGTTTTCAATAATTCCTCCCGTAGCCACGACACGCGACAGTACTTACACGTAAACTTTTTATGAGAAAAGTCAAAAATTTTATCAAATGCGAGTATTTATATCATTAAAGCGGAAATATTTACTTAATTTTTTTACTTGGATGGTTTGATTGAACAAATGAGTAGATGTGTGAATGAAGCCGATTTTTACCAACTTGTAAATTAATATGAATAATTAAATATTCAAGATGAAATTGACGAATTGTACAATCATGATTATTACCAAAACAATCAATTCCAAATGAACTGCATAATTTTTAAGATATAATTAAAAACTATGAAAGTAACAGCAAATAATAATCGGTTCGAATTCTTAATAAAAAATTTCAAAAAATGACATTGAACTTAAAACTATATTCTTATCTAAAAAACAAGAAAAATGTGTCTATGTTTTTCAAAAATTTTTTACTTTCCAATTTTTGAAGAATTTCATACGGCATTTTACATTTTTATTCATGTCGTTTTTTTTTAATATTGCGTGGCTAACTAAATCCATTATTTACCGAAGGGACCTAAAATTTTGTACGCAAAGAATTATATATAACAGAAATACACTCACTTATCTCAAAATAGTAAAATATTCCAAAAATGCTAAAGTTCTGAAGTAATTTTTTTTTTGTTTCGCTCATAAAAAAATACTTTTTTCCCCAAGGGTGAGTGTCCATGGATGAAATTTTCTCTTAAAGTAACCATAAGAGTCGCGGTTAAGGAAAGAATAGAATTAGTGCTAAGTTATTCATATAAGCGTTGCCCATTGATGAATTTTGTATAAAAAGCGTACTAACTTATGTGTCTCGATCTTTGTCGCGATCCTCTAGAGAAAATTTTCATCCATGTAAACGCATTTTACTTTCAGGAATTGCTTAAGAACTTTTTGATTAATAATACGTTCAATTATATTTTTAGTATTTTGTAGTCTATTACTAGAAACTTGTAGATAGCTTTGGACAGCTGGACTGGCCGTAATCGGCTCTGAGGAAGATATAAAAAAGTCATAAACACCAAAGCATAATAGCCTAGAAATATCTACTATGCAAATGATTCAGAATGTCTGTAATAGTCTTGTAACATTTTTCTTTCCAAGAAAGATTTATAAGTAAAAGGGATTGAAATAGAGCTGTATATATGAAATGAAATTGTTGAATGGAAAATGGAAACACTCACTAAAATATTGATAAAGCCTTAAGTATTCGAAATGTGGATTTAAATATAATTTTTAAGAATAAGCTGAATGATATACAATGTCGTCGTTAATGATACGCATAGTAAAAGGAAAAATATTCTGCAATTTATTAACTCTCATCGAAAAGCGAAGAAGTCCGAATGCTGATTTTGAAAAATTCATTCGCTTCAATACAACTCAAATAAAATGATAAAACCTTGCGAAAAAATTATATTTTAAATTTTTGCAAGGTTTTTATCATTTTTATTTGACTTCTATTAAAGCGAATGAATTTTTCATAATCGATATAGGTTACTATTATGATAATTTAAATATGTCTACCGAGGCAAAACTAGCAGGTACATAATTGTGTTCTGGTACCGACACTAACACGAGCTGGCAGAAGAGGAACGAAAGTAGATTGAATGCAGTGGAGATGAGATCCCTTAGACGTATGTGTGGCAAATCCATGTATGATAGAGTAAAGAATGAAGATATTAGGAATGAATGTAAAGCTGATCATAGCCTAATTCATAGAATAAAAATAGGGTCGCTCAGGTGGTTACGACCAGATTAACCAGATACTGGAAGATGGTCCTGTTAGAAGCCTCAACAACCGTCGAGCTTGCATGCGAAGATGTATGAATGTAGATGAGGCAAATGTTGTATGTCAGGACAGAAGAGTATGGCCCTCTATCCTCTCTGCCTAAAAATATTGAAAAAAAAAATTTAACTTTGAAATTACATATCTCTAAAAATAAAAAAAAAACATATTATGGTTGCTGGAACATTTTCAACGCATTATCAAGGCAGAATTCCACCTGTAAAGTTTTTGCTACTAGTCATGAGATACCCTATATCATATACGATATATATCATATACGCGTATGGTATATGATATGATATGGAGTAATAAAAGCAAAGCGACATTTAAGTAAAATGTCTTTTGACTTTAACAACGAAAAATAAGTAATTAAAAATCTGTGCTGCGCTAAAAAGTCGTGGTAATTTTATTTGACAGCTAAATGAACCATAATTCTTTGCGACGCTTAAAAAGTATCCCCGGGTGCTCAGAAATATTTCAATACTTAATTGAGTAATATTTTAAAGGCAGTGTACGCGGTAACAAATTACAGAGATTTCCCGAGAGAGCGAGCCGGTAACGGCGACATATTGTGTCGTTACACATAATGCTGTTTCACACGGGGCTTACCTCAACATTATCCCCCCGCCATTTTTATAATGCTTGTTCCAGACACACCGTCTCACTCCATTACGGTACATTATGCTTTCAACTTTCATACTTTATTTTGCATTGTACGTCCGACATTTTCATACTATGTCATATCGCGAGGGCAAGTCGAAAATTATCTACACTTCTTGCCCTACAATTTATTTATGCAAAGGTAGGGGTCCTACACAGACGAAGCTCTGACTGGAAAGAACATACAAAATACCTAAGACTCACCAATGATAAATAAGTGGACTGTACAATAGACAAAATAATCGAAACAATCACCAAACTGACAAGCCTATTCTGTAAAATTCACGAATAAACACAAAATAACATTTAAGTTATAATTTATGAAACAACAGTTTAAATAAACAGATCTCAACAGACTTTGAAGACAACAAAATGCAATATTAAATGGTTTACAACTCGCAACTGAGACAGTGACATAACGCCTCAAAAACTCTTGACAAAACCTGTCTACGATACGGTATCACCACACAATACATTAACACATTCTTTCGATACGGTATTGCGAGCCAGTACTTAACCTTATTCAAACTAGGACACACCCTGATTTCGGTACTGTATTGCAAGCTTATTCTTGATATCAACGTATCCTTAACACATCAGCACTGATGATGGACTTTCCAATAGGATCTGAAACATCGGCCAGAGAAGTTAGATATACACGGCAGACTAGACCCAGAAAATTGCACATATTAAAAAAGTCCACTAAATTTCGCTTTTGAACTGAGCTTGAGTCATGAGAAAATATCTAGGTTGCTGTTTCTGGATATAGTGATTGATCATTCTAGATAGATGAGAGAAATGGCTTAGATTTGTATTATAAAATTTTGTTGGAAAAAGGCTTGTAGATATCATTGATCGGGCAGGTATTGTGTTGTCCAATTGTCAATTTTGCAGACTAGGTATTATTAGGTTCGTAATTTTTATTCTACATTGATAGATACATCAATATATAAAACTCAATAGGTATGAACGTTCCACTGTAACTAATCTTCTCACATGTCTAGAAAGGTGATCCACTAGTTTTGATAGCCATGAACCTATAGACATATTTTATCTTGATTTTGAAAAGGCTTTTGACAGAGTCCAACTTAATAGATTAATCGCTAAGTTAGAACATCTAGGAATCCGTGATTCACTACTTCAATGGATTAAGAGATTTTTGACTGAGCGCTCCTTTGTTGTCCGAGTGGGTGACTCTCTGTCTGCACCGCAAGTAGTTTTAAGTGGAGTTCCACAGTGGAGTGTGCTGGGACCAATTCTCTTTATTTTATACATTTTGGATCTTCGTGCTGCTGTCCAGTCCACTGTGAGTTTCTTTGCTGATGACATAAAATATTTCGGTAACCCCCTTACTGACCGTGAGGTGTTACAGAGAGACTTAAAACAATTATCGGAGTGGACAAAGCAGTGGCTCATATGTCTTAATGTTGACAAATGTTGTGTTCTCCATGTCGGCAAGAATAACCCAAATATTGAGTATACCTTACACGAAAGCCTGATTAAGTCAGTGGTCTCGCAGAAGGATCTGGGTGTTACTATTACCAAGGACTTTAAATGGTGTGAGCACATAGCGAGTGTGGTTAAGAAGGCTAACTCTATTTTGTATTTAGTGAGAAGATCATTCCAACATCTGACAGTACCACTATTTACAACTATTTATAAGACATATGTGAGGCCTCTCCTCGAATATGCCTCTCAGATCTGGAAATACTGGAAAATGTTCAGAGACGAGCCACAAAATTGCCCTTGGGTCTTAAAAACCTGGAATATGCGGAAAGGCTGAGAGTATTGAAACTGCCCACTCTTCAGGAGCGACGAGCAAGAGGTGTCCTCATCGAGACATTGAAGATTCTATCGGGTTACTACAATATTCCTAATATGACAGATATGTTTGCATTTAACACTCATGTGGGCCTTTGAGGACATCACCTGAAGTTGAACAAGTCTCGGTTCTCGTATAACCCAAGAAAGCATGCATAAAGCAATAGAGTGGTCAACATGTGGAACAGTTTGCCTGAGGACGTTGTGTCTGCAGCCAGTGTCAACCAATTTAAGAATAGGCTGGATATTCAAATGAGAGACAGTGATATGGGCCTATCAGCTTAAGCTGCCTGCCCATTATCTATAATAATAATAATAATAATAATAATGAAAAAAATGCATACTATTCTGCACCTTTTGACAGATCTGAATCAAATTTTGCGATGTTACTTTTTAGGAAGTATAATGTCAAATGATCCCTTCGTATGATATAAATGCGTATTATATTTGTGCCATTCATTCCATTATTAGAATGAACAGCGAAAAAGAAATTGAGCGAGTCTTACAGAAGTCGCAAATGATGTGTTGCATCTTTTCTCAGTTACGACTAAGCTGTTTGGACGAGTCAGTGAAGAAGTCTGCGGCTTTCCATGAACCCAGCGTAGAGATGTTTATTTGTTTATACATGAAAAATTTCAAAATTATTTATTTATTCCTACTCGCAGAGATAACCTTAAAATTGTATAAAAAAAAACGAAAAAGTGGTTTAGATCCAAAAAGATAGGTAAGTACGTACAATTAAACATACCTTTGAATATATATCGCATAAAGCAGCCTTATATTTTGAAAGTATATGATAAATGAACAGTCGTTATAAATATTTTTCCTAAACTGGTGTTATTAAATCGCTTCAATTAGGATTATATTTTTCGAACAGGTTTTTTCTAAACCAAAGTTATCCAGAGATATTTAAAATCTAAATTCAACATAACCCTAATTTATCGAATTTGACATTTTCCTCCGACGCCAAATGTCAAAGTTTAATATGCCGGATAAAATTAATAAATCCGAAATCGGATCATTTTTTTATTCCTGCTTGCTGCTACGCGTTTCCGCTGTCGCTTTCGCGAAATGATACCCATAATCTGGGCGTAAAGATGATACACATCAAAAAGAAATTTGAAAATCAAAATGGATTTCCACCAAATTCAAATGACGACTTTGAGGAGCCTTCACGCATGCCGGCGCGTCCTAAATTACCATTTTGAAAAATAGATGACCATTTCATGGAACGTAACGGCCATCATTGTGCTATCGAGACAATGCCTACAAGCAGTGACCCATAATCCCGAAATTCCTCTTGGCAGAGGCGAGGCATGCGGTAACCGCTTTTTTTGAGGTCAATGGATTTTAGGTTATCCATTTGTTACGGGTTAAAAAGGTTTTGACACTAAAGGAATGATGATATTCATACTAGCGCATATTTGATACCAACACTATCACGTCGTGTGTCTCATAAATATTAGATAATATATCGCTTCGCTCATCCCTACGCATACATTTTGGGCGATCATTTATTTTATCTGGTGCGATAGATTGTCATTGAATACTAGTTTTCCTTTCGTCCAGAGAAATTTTGTTATGTAACCCTATTGATATATTTTCGTCGGGTTCTTTGCAAGCTAATCTAGCGTATAGCAAAAAGTTTAACCCACGTTAAAAAACAGGGTTTCGCGAAAAAACAATAGTTGTAGTAGAAAATACTTATTAGTGAACCCATAAAAAATAACATTTCAACTGTAGTTCTTCGATTTCCTAAACATAGTCATAGATTGGTTGCAAAAATACATTTTTCACACATTTGTACATCACCCGGTACATAAATACGCGTATCTTTTGTTGTAATAAAACACGAGATTGATTTTATTTCTGTATTATATTAATTTTATATGTGGCTTACACGATAAACTATAATATTTTAAGGAAGTGATCGAGTTTTATAATCTTTTTTGCAATTAACCAAAAGTTTACGTACAATTTATCAATACTCGTCCCGTACTTAGACGCTGGTATAATATGCAGGCTTTAAATATCCTTCTTGAACAAGATTTGTTCATTTTACAGCAGATATTCATTGAAAAACGCTAAAAAAATTGATGCTTGTAAAAAAACCGAAACAAATAATTTATTCCAAATTATTCCTTTTTCGAAATCCTTTTTCTTGTTGAAAATATGGAACAAAATAATGAGGTCCTACAGAGAACAAAATATCTACCGGGATGAACCAAAATAGTTCTTTGGGACAGATCAGATTGGAAGAATGTACCCCTCGCGTATGTCTAAGACACATTTATACCGATCATAAAATAAAGTTGTTTCTGATCGGACCTCCTATTGTTCGACAGAATCGGGTTGAATAGCTAAGTCAGTATTAATATTCGCTTGATTAATATATGTAGGTCTTGTATTTCTCTGAATGTCTCATGATATAAGAAGTGGTTTTCCGATAAAAAATAGAGTACGGCATGCATTTCTATATACAGCTGTTGACTTCTATAATGGAAAATCTAGTGATATAAAGAAAATAAATAATGTAAGAATTTTCAAAAACACAACTGAAAAAACTTGTGCCGGGGAGGAGATTATATAAATTAATTTGGCTGTCTATAAATGAAATTTGTTTAAGGTATTAAGGTTATTATGGATAGTTCTTTTGTCATAGTTATAAAATATAGTGTTTGATGTCCTCTTATACTAGTATGCATTTGCTGTCTGGGGACTAGATATTTTTATTTATTTAGGCAAACTATTCCAATTTTTTGGTTTTTATTGTTTGAGGATTTCTATATCATTTTATATTCGGATGATTCATAACCTAAATAAAAAATTAAATTTTATTTTGTATAGTTGGATAGCGCAATTCTAAAGAACGCGTGGGCATTCTATTCACGAGATAAATGAAACAAATCCGTTATCAAAAAAAATTTGAGCGAGAGGGTTTATTTCAAAGAAACGGTAAACATATTTAAGAATATCGAAGAGCACTACCATCTTTTAAGTAAAAAGGTTATAAAATAGAATTACTATTGTATGGCGAGGACAACAACAATAATTTGGAGCGTTATATGTATGTGTATGTTGGATGTGTGTGTATGTATGATACTGTGATCAATATCGCAGAGAGCAAGCATTTCAGTACAATCGGCTCTGTTATTAAATAAATTGACGGGCATTATTTGATTGCCTCAATCAATCTTCGCTTGTACACGAAAGGTATCTGATACACAATATTTCAACAGGAATATTATTTTTAATGTGGGATCGGGGTAAATTTGATTTGTCAACAACCTACCCTATTTTGAATTGTGAATGTTTTGATATCATTATTTTTGGGATACCCATACGGAATATATGCGCCCACGCGTACGTCAATATGTTTTCGTTCGTCGTTTAGTGGTTTGGATATTAACGAGTGATTTTAAGTAAGAAAAGGAATATAAAAATGTCGAACGATAAACAAACTGAAAATTGATTGAACGCGGTGGAAATTCGGTTGACTAGACAACCGTAGGGAAAATATTTCTTCTATAGAGTGAACAATGAAGATATTTATGCTGGCTATGGTTTAGTAGAAAGAATAAAGAAATGATCTTCTAAGATGATTGGACCGTATGTGCGAAGACAACAGGAACACAGATTGACTTATTATTAATTAATTTTGTTTCAACCACTAAATTTATTTTTAAACACTCAATATTTTTATACTGAGTTGTACTGAGTATTCTTAGTATCCTCCTTTGGTCTCGAAACACGTTGAGTGTTTAAAAATAAAATTAGTGGTTGAAATATAGTTAATTGTCTTAATTATAATCACACACCATGTTACCACAAAGTGATTATGAGTTTATTGAAGAAGTAAATAAAAATGTTATTTATCGATATATATTACGTATAGACGTCTCACAGTAGCGAAGATGTGGGAATATGAGAAAGAAGGATTTTGTGGGGCATTTACATAGCTTATGACCTGTCATTGACTAGCGTAAGTGATCACTTTACAGAAAGTAACGTTCACGATTCTACCCATCTATCAAATTTGGAATGTTATATGTACGGCATTTGTGGAAATGAAGTACATAAATACCATATAAACAACATTTCAAATTTCATGGGTGGAATCGGAGAACGTAACATCGTGTTAAGTGATCACTTAAGCCAGCCAATGATAGGTCGTAAGCCCTGTAAATCTCCAAAGAATATCTTACCTTGTTTCCCATACAAACAGATCAGTTTCTTTGAGGCGTATCTTGATTAGTCGATCCCTCTGGTGACAAAAATCAAAGACGTGTTCTTAAAAATATTGAACATTCTCAAAAATATTGTGAAAAATGTATTATCTGTGTATATAAGTAGTGTATGTCAGTTGTTGATATGGTTAAATAACTAACTATTATGTTTTTTTTATTGCATTATTAACCGTGTTATTAACTGTATGTTCATGATATCTATGACACGGCCTTTGCTGGTCTTGATATTTTACATTTAAGTTTTGAGCAGTTCACCAAATCCGTTACGAATAAACTCGCGAGATGAAATATTTCCTTCCGCACATTTGAGCATACACATACACACACGAACACAAAAACGCATACACACATGAACACGTAAAACACAAAAACGCATACACACATGAACACGTAAAACACATAAATACATACACATAATATTATTAATATTTGAAGCATTAACTTTGTGGTTCAGCATTATAACAGTGTGTTAGTTAAATTAGTATAAACCACTACCACTATCTGGTTGCGATTTGTACTAATTTAACTAATACTCTGTTACATTCACATAAACTTACCATTTGACACTTTGTTTCTTTTATCGACCTTTGTACATTAGTCTTGCAAATATGTGTTTTCTTTTAATTGGCTAAGGCTCTGTGTATCAACAACTATTATTTTTATGATTATATAAAGATGTAAGGCTGTAAGAAAACCAATAAATGAAAAATAAATAAATTATGCTTTTATAACTTGTGGTATTGTTGTGTACCTACTTGCTTTCTGCTTTATATTATTATTCTTTATTTATTATATCACGATATTTTAAGCTTTTGCCATTGCTATATACTTGATTTGTACGTTATATTATTATTTTTTATTATATTACGCTTTTTTAAGCTTCCATTATTGCTATATACTTTCTTTCAACTAAGTATTATTATTTTTTTGTTTGTATTTCTTGGACATTCACCATGTAACAATTTCTGGACATTTTGTTTGAATCGTTCATTCATTTTATGTATTCATACTTGTTAAATGTTCAAGTTACCTTCTTTTTTGTAAAAGTCCTGAAGGATGTCGGTAAATAAATAAATAAAAATTTATTTATAAAACAAAATAAAATTCCGCGCAGCGAAGGTTATTTAACTTCTTCCCATTTATTACTGAGCCTTCTTCTGCTCCATAAAGAGCCTCCAAATCCGGTTAATCCGCAACCCTGTTAATGCGACGACGGATGTTACAGTCTATTGTAAATACAAAAAGATTTAATCCCGATAGACCGATAGTCTGCGACACGAAAGTCCTCTATCGTGTTTTTTTATTCATACAACTACTCATTATGTAGAGGCACACACGCCCCCGCTCTCATCAAACCCTTGCTTCACTGCGATGGTCCTTCAAAGTTGAGCGAAACGTGGAATACATACATATAGATTTTCGATTTACGTGCTCACCAGACCCCACGCACGCAGACCCCATTGTATATTTTAGCTAAACATTACGTTTGTTGTTTGTTATTTTTCGTCGATCGAAAACACTTCGGAGAATTTTCATCACGATCGAATTGAAATTTTTAAACAACACGCGAGTGAATATCCATCGCTGAATTTAAAATGGATGCGGACAGTGACAGACGCCGATATGGTATAAGCGGGACGTTGCCAGGGGCGTTTGTCTGAGCGGAGCGCAGAATCGGAATAAGCTATGGTTTTCAATATGAATAATTAATAATCAAGATAGATGTCTCATAAAGCTTCTTTTCTAGTTATATGGGAAAGCAGGATATAAAAATATATAAATAAATATCATTACCAACGGCGACATCTGTACTGGTTTATGGGAGTGTTAAATTTTCAATCATAGGTGGCGGTAGTAAAAATACAACACACATATGAAACAAGGCGTGCATATTTTAAGTATGTCAACATTTTCATGAACACAATACCGGATTTTATCTCCAGGGGGAGATCATTAATCAAGATATATTGTAGATGTCTCATAAAGATGAAGCTATATTTTTATTTGGGAAAGTAGGTATGGAAGTCTTTTTAGAGCTAACGACCAATTGTACCTACCATTGACTAATGTGGTCACTTTACACAATGTAACGTTCACCATTTCCACCCATGATACACTACCTCACCTATC
This sequence comes from Agrypnia vestita, assembly GCA_016648135.1. Classification (NCBI taxonomy): domain Eukaryota; kingdom Metazoa; phylum Arthropoda; class Insecta; order Trichoptera; family Phryganeidae; genus Agrypnia; species Agrypnia vestita. The sequence goes on from JADDOH010010524.1 coordinate 29,015, forward strand.
AAATTTTTGGAAGTTGTATATATATTTGACTTGCACAAATTACACAACAACCAAAAAGACTTCCATACCAACTTTCCCATATAAAAAAAGGAGCTTCGTCTCTTTGAAATATCTACGTTGTATTGACTATTAATTTCTCTTTGGGGATAAAATCCAGTGTTGTGTTCTTGAAAAATTTGAACATACTCAAAATATTGTGAGTAATTAAAAACTCATTGCCTTATACCCGGGATATATAAGATGATCATTATTCCGTTTGGTGATGGTCGTCTGTTTCTATAGCTAATATTAATTTACTTCTAAATAATAATACTCAAGAAGGGGGTGGGATGACTAGAGGGAGTTAAATCATATTATATTTGTGTTGTAATATATCAACATATGTATTAAATATTAAATCATTCTCCTATTTATATCAAGGGTTATTTCAGTAGCCAGGAAAAACGCGTTCTTGATCCTAGCAGCCTCTTTATTTTTGTGGTAGTACAATTTTCCATATAAATAAATATATTCCTCTTTGAAATTTCTACAAACATTAATTTCATTAACCTCTGTTTCCGATAAATTTCCTAATTACATTGAACTTATTATTAATTGATGCGACTAATGGTGTACCCGTTGAGTTATTTTGCAACCACTAAACTTTCGAGAGGAGCAGTCCATCTCATCTTAAGATGTTATTAAAAACTAATCTAATCTATAACTTTTCAATCTATGTTATTACGTTTTTATTTTTGATTTTATATTATATTATGTGTTCCTTATGCTTCTGCTTGTTATATACTTGCTTTTTACTTTATATTATATTTATCTTTTTATACTTGTATCTGTGTTTAAAATATTTTCTTTCCACTTTGTCATTATTATGTATAAATGTTACTATTTTTACTCCCTTTATATTAACTCGTAGCGTCTGCTTGCTTGCTTGCCGGCTTGCCGTAAAAAAAACTTTGGATCGATTTTTTAACCTTTTCCCGTGATCCAATCGAGCTGAAACTTGGCATGTAGACTCGTGGCGATGATCGAGAAGATCTATCAAACTTTCGTTAAAAAAAATTAATAATTATAGTATAATTTCGGATTTTTAGAAATTTTATTGGTTTTTTTAAATTGGAATCATTAGAAAAGTTTGATTAGCAACGGCGGCCCGATAACGTCGCGGAATATTTTCTAAATTTGAATTACTCCGTCGGTGTGCATAATAGGTACTTCACTACGAATGTCGAAAATCTAAATTGACTGACAAATGTTTTTAGAATTTAATCTTCAAAGCATGAAGTGTCTTATCAAAACTCAAAACATCTGACATTTTAGAAAAATATTAAATTACTATAAGTTTAGTGTTATGTCATATGTTTTAATTCGTCTTTAATTGTTGTTATATTTTACAGAGAAAGAGAGTATAATAAAAACTTGGTTTTTATGGGTTACTTTTTTTTCTTTTAACTATATATTCTATTAATGTACACTTTACTTATCTGTTGTAAAAACTCTGTAGAGCGTTAAAAAAAATATAAAAAAGTACATAAAAAAAGGAACTATAAATTTACCTATTAAAGCAGGGTTTTTCAACCTTTTTGAATACGCGACCCCTTTACAAGTAAAAAAATTCTGGCGACCCCCCAGATCTATAATAAAACTACGCCAGTGAATTAAAAAATGACGCATTTAATTTTATTTCAGTTGAGACTACCTCTGATCAAAATATCAAGTGATGTGTATTATCAGTCGGAAATATTATTTATGGTCAGAATCCTTACAAAAAAGGTGTACGAGTCTTTTTCCCTTGGTAGTACGTTCTCACATTCTTTGCTTGATACAGAGTTTGCGTAATTTGGAAGAAAAACTATTAAATTACTTTCTGATGGATTCTGAATCTGCCAATGGGAAAATATGGGTACTAAATCCCTTTTTGGATGTCAGTATAACTGGCCAATTTAACATCCATGAAGATGAAAGAAAATCTTGTAAATGAAGCTACTGATGGCATGCTTCAAATGGAATTCAATTCGCAAACTACTGACATCTTTTGGATGAAGAGAAGAATATACATAGCTGCTAAGAGAAGCTTTAAAATTGTTAGTAGCATTTACCACTTCTTTCTATGTAAACAAACGTTATCTTTAATGATAAATATAAAAACCAAGAAGGTTTTAAAATGTTCTTAGGTTTTCATGGCCGTTCAGAATCTTCGTTTAATCATTTTCTGGGATATTCTGCCGTGTATATGTGATCTCTCTGGCCAACGTTTAGATCGTATTGCAGGGTCCATCATCACAGGGTCCACACATCAGCCCTGATGATGGACCCTCCAATGGGATCCGAAACTTTGGCCAGAGAGATCACATATACACGGCAGAATATCCCAGAAATTATTCACCGAAGACCAAGAAGGTTTCATTTAGAAAATGATTTGATTGTTAACGTCTCAAAAATGCAACCAAGATTAGACACTTCATTAAAAAATGAACAGGCAGTTTCTCAAAAATAAACAAGATTTTTGACTAAAAATGCTGCACTTTTATTGAAGTATATGACCCACAACCCTTGTTTTTTGCTTTAACCTATAACACTTGGCGATTCCCTTGGGAGTCGCGACCCACAGGTTATAAAACACTGCTTAAAAAGTTGAATATACTATCGTATCAATTTGGTATAGTTTCAGTATCTTTTTTGGAAGTTTATTTAATGCACAGATTTGATTATTTTTAGTCCTAAATATCGAAGCTGTACATTGTTACAACAATAAGAAAATGCGACATTTTCCCTTCGTCAAAGTTGGCGTAAGCCGCCGCAGCCGCCCGCATACACTTTCCAGCGCGGATATATTCCCGGCAAACTAAACTAAAGTTAAGTCGTGACACCAAGGGTTGGAAAGTTACGTAATTACGAAGGGTGTTAAATGAATATAAATTATCCGATAAAGCAAATGCAGCGAAAAAATAATAAAAGTATACATTTGTATTTTGCTATTACTTTGTGGTTATTCATTATGAATATAATTAAACGAATTTACTTCGTTTATCACCGCTTAAAACCAACCGGTTTTGGAGACAACGGTCCTTCGTCATGGTATACTTATTACTAATTAAACTTTACAAAATTATGAACAATCATACCTCAGTGTCAAGTGTCCAAATGGGAGTAAATAGTGGGGGGTGCGAAAGAAATAGATAGGGTGAAAGGGAACATATTCAAGATAGGACTGTAAGTTAGATTTTTTTGTTTATTTATAATAGATTTATTATTATTTATAGCTTTCTTAATTTCTAGGGCTTCTAAATTAGTTAAACGTCTACTTTTACTATCCATGTGAAGAATATTGACTCCTGTATTTTTATCAAAACTATTGATATTCTCAATAATATGGTTGGAAAATTCGGAAAAATTTGAATTTTTTAAGCATGTTATATGTTCTTTAATTTTTTTATCAAAATTACGACTCGTTTTTCCAATATAAAAAGAGGGACAGCCATTACATTTTAGTTTATAAACACCCGAGTGAGTCAATTTGTGAGATCTTTATCTTTAACATTTCTCAAAAAGTTACCAATATCATTTTTTGTATAGAAAGCTGGTTTTATGGTGGGAGAGAGATTTTTGAGCATTCAATTGAAATATATAAAAAAAATATAATTTAGAAGCCCTAGAAATTAAGAAAGCCATAAATAATAATGAATCTATTATAAATAACCGAAAAAATCTAACTTAGAGTCCTATCTTGAATATGCTCCCTTCACCCTATCACCTGTTTCTTTCGCACCCCCCACTATTTACCCCCATTTGGACACTTGACACTGACGTATGATTGTTCATAATTTTGTAAAGTTTAATTAGTATTAAGTATAACCTGACGAAAGAATGTGTTTCCGAAACCGGTTGGTTTTAGCAAAAATTAAGTAGTGATAAACAAAGTTAATTCGTATAATTATATTAATAATAAAAATACTCACATTAGACTTCGAAGGAATCAATATGATAAAGGTTTTCATATATTTTTAAATTTTTTTATTCTCCTTTCTTTGAATCACTAACATAATATTAGGAGAGCTACTACCTGAGCGTGTATATACGCGGGGTAAAAGTTATATTTCTTTGTCTTGATTGTGATGATTGATATTGGCTACAAATGTAGCGTAATACAAAAATACGAAGACTAAAGAGATGATAAATATACCTAATTGATAATACTTTAATGTAGTTTAATTATTAATATTTGTTGTTGAAGTGGTACAAATGTAACTATTGGTTTGTAAAGCTAAAATAGGAGATAAATGTTTTATTTTATTTTGTTATTATCGTGAGACGTCGATTCATATTGGTTGAAAAATAAATTAATACGATAATACAATATATAGGGAGATGATAAATATAATTGATAACACTTTAATGTAGTTAAATTATTAATATTTGATTGAGATAAATTAAAAAAGTCTATATTCAATAAATAAAAAAGTCTATATTCATAAAATAATATTAAATAATGAAAAGAAAACTATAATTACAAACACATCAGTCATGATGATGGACCCTGCAATGGGATCCAAAACGTCGGCCCGAAAGGTCGTAACAACAAGGCATAATACCCCAGTAAACACAAACTTGAATATTTAATTTTTGTCAATTATATTGAAAACATTTAATTTGGAAAAATTGTAATATTTTTTCAACAGTTATATCAATTATCGCAATACAAAATACACAATTTTCTGAATCTTTCCTTTTTTATTCGGAAGCCAGAGCACAACCCTAATACTTCATCTTTTCTAATCCTTCTTCATATTCCCGTAACCGATAAAAATAATCATGTTACAATAACACAACGCAACCAACATTTCAATTAATATTATATAAACTGGTCATCAATTGAATACCACAAATTTTAGTTCAAATTTCGACGAGTGTATGACCGTCCTGCTATGTGCAATCAAAAAGATGATTGTGTGCCTGAAGTCTCATCGGTGTTGGTTGACAGGCGGGTGAGATTGGTCCTTTCATTCAGAAGAAAAGGAAAATCGAACCACGGGGGGTCAAGAGCTGTGACAAAATGAGATGAGCGAGTCCTGTATTCCTGTCCGCTGTCGCCTGGCTGCATTCGACATACTCATATTACAATTATTATCGAATAGGGACGTAACCAGAGTTCTCGAATATAATTATTCGATATTCGTGACGTCACGTTGGCACAGAAATCGATTTTTACTTTCTCGCCTCCTGCCCTGTAAATTTTCGTTTTGTGTTTAATTATGCATCCTATAAATATTCTCTCGTCTCCTAACTGCCGGACAATGGAATTTAACGCGTGTTGGTGGCCAACCGAGTGAATCAAGTGTTTGGTGAGGTGACATCTGGAAAGACGCCGAGAGACAAAGGTGAATAGAAATGTCCCTCCCTTTCTTGACCAACACAGTCTATTTCTCGTCTCGTCATCGTCGACAAATGAAAATACTGGAAATCAGTTAGCGATTTATTAATTAACGATTAATTAACTATTATTAAATGGACAGTCACTTAAAACGCATTAAATTAATACACTATTTATTTACTCGTCTACGAACACTTAATTATCGTTGGGAATACTTTGTTTTACACTCGAATATTCCACAAAATTATTTTGGACATCATGCCGGAAGAGAAAATAGCTTGGAGAAGTTAGCTGTGGTTGGCCACGTCGAGGGTATTAAGATGAAGAAGATCCCCCACTCATTGGACCGAAAAAAAGGGAAAAAGCTTTTAGCACTTCTCTGGTTACAATGATAGATCTGCAGAATGCCGCGAGAGATGGAGGAGAGAAATTACAAAAGAGTACAGCATTTTTGGTGAAATATCTTGTTTATTTTTGAGAAACTGCCTGTTAATTTTTTAATAAAGTGTCAAATCTTAGTTGCATTTTTGAGACGTTAACAATCACATCATTTTCTAAATGAAACCTTATTCGTCTTCGGTGAATAATTTTCTGGAATATTCTGCCGTGTATATGTGACCTCTCTGGCCAACTTTTCGGATTCCATTGCAGGGTCCATCATCAGGGTTGATGTGATGAGTGTGTGTTGAAGTGTAGGTTAAGTATTGCCTTGCAATACCGTACCGAAGTCAGGGTGTCTCCAAGTTTGTGTTATATTAAGTACTGGATTGCAGTACCATGTGTGTGTGTCTTAATGTAGTGTGTTGCGTATCTACTAACGGATGTCGGACTGTGTGGATCGTCGATTTGAATTCTCCTGCAGCGCTGGATACCACGAGGTTTTTAACTTAAGACCGTCATCCCTATTAATAAATATAAATGAATAAATATAACCAAATAACGGGTGCTTGTATATTTCAGTTGCTTCTTTGACCAGGTGCGTGTGGTGACTTTTGGGCTTTCCTAAGATTTTCGGATCAAATGAAAAAAATGGTGACCCGTATCTAGAAAGTGCTCAGCCACGGCCAATTTTTTTCCGGGTGACCGAGTTTTCATGCTCTTTTATGCTCATTAAGGTTGCTGTGGTTGGTGATGCTCATCAAAACATTGGCCAGAGAGGTCACGTGTACACGGCAGAATATCCTAGAAAACCATACACAGAAGGAAAGACCTGTAGTTTTGTGAAGTGAAAGTTTATATTCCTCACCGGAAAGAGGGAGCTTCTAGGAACCAACAAGTAATATAACACATGGAAAAAGTCTGTGAGCACGCAGCAAAGGTCCGCCCGATCCGAAGGCAGAGATCAGACTGGGTGCTGGAGTGCTAAGAAAAACTTTTCGAGTGATTATCACCATTCCGACTTATCAGCATACTTTTTGTTATTTGGTCAATAGATGACACGTCCAAACGATTGCACGGAGAGCCCAAATTACCGTTTGGATATCGGCCGCAACCAACCTTGGAAACGATCCGGAGTCAAGTAATAAGGTTGGGAAGATAAGTCGAGATTGGACCTGCTTGCGTAGGAGCGTACCGAGTCGCTACAGACTGATCTGGTGAAGTTTGCAACCAGTCTGCAATAGTTAATTTCAAGAAGCCATCGGGAATCCTGCAGATTAAAGGATTGGAAGCCTTATTATTAAGAATACACGCTACTCGATGCTTAAATTACTTGTGATCGGGGCAATCATTTTGCGGAATGTCCACAGTATGGGGAATACGGATCACTAGCATCATATTTATAGAGCGTTCATTCTCTTGCGTTCCCATACTCGCGGAGTCTATGTTTCAGTACCATAGGTTTCGAAAGACGAGGATTCTGACTAGTCTCATGTTTGTTGTGCTGGTCATTCTGTCATGCCAAATCTTTTTAAAATTGTGCAAAGCCTAGTAGTTAGTAATTAGTCCGTATGGTAAAAAGGATTATACAAAAGTTGCTTGAGTGGTTTGGTCATGTGGGAAAAATGAACTGAGGAGACAACGCTAAGCATGACGTTGATGGCACCAGAAATAGAGATCATCCGAAGAAGACTTTGTATGACCAGATAAACTAGATACAAGATTATGGTTTGTTAAAAGCTTCAGCAATTTTATTGTTACGGAACATCTGCAAGTTATCAATTCAACTCGAGGACTTTATCGAAGCTTATCGGCGATATAACTATTCGCGCGGTCGGTATAACAATAACTCACGTCATCGATATTATATTTTGATAATTTATGTATTTTTGTGATGACTTAAAAAAATTTCCAAATACAGTTTTCTATTATGTTTTCAATAGCTCCCGTTGTATAAGATGCTGTACATTTGAGACGATTAATTGGTTACTACATAGACTTTTCGAAATTAATATCTATACCTTTAAAACTCAATGTCTGTTTGTTCTCTTATACAAATCTACACTTTTTGACCGATTTGACCCAAATTTTGCATACTTATTATTTAGACCCGACGGGTAACATAGGTGACATTTCCTCCATCCCCTTTTACGCCTCTTCCTCACTCTGACATATTTTTCATGCCAATCTGCACCGTTCGACTGATCAGACCCAAATTTGTACACTTATTATTTAGGACCCGGCGGCTAACATAGGCGACTTCCTCCTCCTGCTACATTTTCTGTACAATCTACACCGTTACACCATTCTTACCCAAATTAAACACACGTATTATTTGGGATCTGACTTGGATGACATTTTCCCCCTCCCCTTTACTCTAGCCCCTCCGCCTGATACATTTTCTATAGAAATTTACACCATTTGACCCATCTGACCCAAATTTTGTATACATTTTCCTGAGGACCCGGCGGAAAACATAGGCCACATTTACTCCCTGGACAACCCATCCGTCCCAGCCTAGATCAAATGAAATTTCTTATTGGAGGTTCTGCAAAACAATGGTTTACAACATTTGTTTACCCACACAAACTTATGATTGACTTAATTCTTAACTCGTGCAATGCCGGGTACGAAAAGCTAGTGATTAATAAAACAATGATCAAAATGCATATTTTAATATTCACCTCTCTCCGTGGCAGCCGTCCACGACTCTAAGTTTCGAGCTCTCGACCTAATGGATGAAAATATCTGGGAATTTTGAGTTAACGCGCTGTTGGAATTAATTATGAATCCCCCAAGAGCATTCAGAGTTATCGCGAATTTTAGCGAACCCATTTAGTCATCGCAATAGTTTGAAGATGTAATTAAACAAACTAGCCTGTCGGTCCATATCCAGGGGTAGTTTGGAAGCGGCGGCGGCGGGTTCTATCCCGTGGAGCGCTAAGTACACACTCCAACATCTAAGACTTGACGACTCTGGTCACGATATTTGATATAACGACTCTGAGAAATGTGCTTGCTAACTGCTTGGAATACATTTTGAATAAACCAAGGGTGTAAAATTCAGATTTTACTACTCCAACTTTAGGCCTATTTTCTACAATCAGCAAGCTTAGCTAAATTCATTATGGAATTAAAAGAAGATCTTCAATAACAGAAAAATAAAACATATATATTTTTTTACATTATTTATATAAAGGGTACCACCCATAAGTAATCAATTATTTAAGTGGCAACAAAAAAAGAATTTAGCTACATTTAATTTTATTTTTAATCGATTTAATATCCATCGTTATCTATGACCTTTTGCTATCTTGTTGGTAGACTTTTAAGAAAAATATGCTTCTAGGTGTTTTTAAAGCGTCATTATCAAATTCTACCGGGCGCCCACTTCGATCGCTATATAACAAGTCAAAATCACCATCGGAAAATTTTCTAAACTAACGTTGGCACATATTTACTTTCAAAACGTCTCCATACATATCACAAATTTTCTTTATTGCAACCGTTGCATTAACACCCGATAGAAAATGAAACAGCATGCAATGACGTAAATGTTCTTCAGTTAGTTGATTGTCTGCCATTTTACAACACAGTAATAATTAAAAAAAAAATTAATTGTCACAAGTCACAAGACCACGGATTATAATATTGCGTATAAAACACGTCTTTACCCGTTCACTTTACTGAGCTTGACTGAAGCAAACATTCCACATCAAAAATAATTGATTATTTATGGGTACAACAGCTATTATTAATGAAATGAAAAAAAACTTAAAAAAAAACACTAATTTGTTGAAATATCAACGTATTTCAGGGCAAATGGTCCCTTCATTAGGATACAACGTATACTAAAATTTAAATTTTAATATTGGAAGTATAGACATTTAAAAATTCAAAAATAAATATATATGAGATGAGTAACATTTAATTAATTATTAACACATTAATGATTGCAGTCATATTTATATACGTAAAACTTGTAGAAATTTTTATATTAGAATAAATTAAGGAGCACTATAAATATTAAAAAAGCAATAACTATTATGATATTTTTAATAGTTTCTTGGAAACAAACCATTCTTTTGATATTAAATATAATATGATATCATTAGTTTAGAAATATTATATACAAAAAATATGAGATCATAGTTAGATAATGAGAAAATTTAGAAATTCGTAAACAGTGTTAATAACAAAAATTAAATTAATTTATTAGTATGTAACCAAATTCTTTATGTAAATTGTTACCATAAGTGACCAAAGAGTGTAAATAGTAAATTGAATATTATAAATAATCAGGTCCTTTTTGCAAATAGTTATCTTATAAATTTATTTTCATGTTAATTAGGTATTTTATATTATCATTTTCCATATATAACTTTTTATTATTTTGATCTATACTTCGATTTTTGAATATGATTTTTGTTATCCTGACGAAGAAGCCATTGGCTTTGCACCACAACATGATAAATGCTTTGACTAAAGAGATCAAAAAAATACCTAGGATTGATAAAATCACAAATAATGTATTGTGACCTTAAAGATAATCATGCCTGGAATTCACGGTATAAAAAACTAGTTGCTAATGCATTACGAAGTACGCCATAGTTTTTATTATAAATTCAATGCCCGATCTCTCCACGTATCTCGTAAAATGATGTTATTTTATGAATTCTGAATGCACTATCCAATATGCAACCTTTCAGGCACGTTAAATAAGAAAATACATTCACCGTATATAAAGGGAAGTTATTCCATACATCAGATGTACTTCAAACTACGTGCGCTGACGTCAAATGAAAAATATTTTCTACCCCATTGAAAACAACATTTAATATCAGAAGGCTTTGAACGCTGACATTGAAGAGAGTATATTCAATAAGTATGCATGTACGATAAACAAATTATATAATAAAATTTTAGAATTATTCTCATATAATAAAATTATTCTAAATGAATAAATATGATTCTCTCTTATAGATGAAACTATTTTTTATACGGGAAAGTAGGTACGAAAGTGTTTTTGGGTGGTTATAAGGCTTACGACCTATGGTGCAGCTGGCTTAACTGATCACTTTAAGCAATTCAAAGTTCACCAATTTTACTACCAAATTTTTTGGAAGTGTATTATTTATGTCAATCTTGTATGACTTGTTTCATACATGAGTTGAATATTACATTTACCACTAGAACTAGTATTTTACTATAGCCATCTTTGGCGGTAGTAAAATACAATGAGCGCTTCGATATTATTAATTGATATGGCAAAATTTTGTGATTACTTTGTGCTGCAATAAGATTATTTTAGGAATTTTTTTAATTTATGTTCTAAGAACACAATTACTGGATTTTGTTCACAGGAAGATAATTATTAATAAAGATTTGTTATACAAATCTCACAAATATGAAGCTCTAAGACTTGAGCAGTTTATCTTGATTAATGTGTGTGAAAGCATTTTCCCCAATGATTATTTTAATTAACACAAAACTAAATACATGTTGAGTTATTTTTTTACAACTATAGTTTCGAGAGAAGAAATTCCCTCATAATCAGGTATAACTATTATTTTGATAGTCATAAATTAATGTCCTTGTTTCCACCCAGTCCTCCTTTTCGTGGCTCTCGTGGTTCAGTGGTCTTATACGGTTTTGAGTTCGATTCCTGGTGAGTCAAAATACGTCTATGTGATTTTTTTATTGTGATCTTCTCTTCTTTTAAACTGAGAAGGAGAACCGTATAGGTAATCGAGGATCCAGATAAACTCGATGTTTTGCTTGAATATATTTTATGTAATTGTAACAATGGAGTTCTACGTTACAGTATTAATACGGTTTATAGATAGCTTAACACGTTGTTACTGATGTGGTAGTTTGATTGTAAGAGTCAATTTTAGTCTTCAGTCAGTGTACAATCAGTCAAACATGAGAGGCTTGAGATTGATGAGAGAGTCTATGGACGAATCATATTCGAGCTCTTTTAAAAAAACTTGAGCCTATAGTTGGTGTGATGAAAAGAGCTGAACTATTTAATACAAGAACTAAAAAAATAATCTACAATGCTTTTATTTTACCTCATATTTTATATGCCATTATTATTTGGTCACATTGTTATTTACAGGAGCAGGGAATGATACAAAGATCTTTAAACAGAGCCCTTAAAATAATCTTCAACCTAGATCGATACACCAGAACCACTGACTTGTACAAAATCACCGGCATGCTTAAGCTAAAAGATCTGATATATGTGGAAAAGATAAAGATGACTTATAAAATAAAGAATAAATTATTAAAAACGTGTATCATCCTATACCAGAACAGTGACGTACATAGACAACACACAAGAACAGGAGACTATAAGAAGTGATATGCCGCGGTCTAAGAGAGAGAGATACGGTTTCCTATACACTGCGATCGATTTCTATGATGGAATTCCCAATTCCATAAAGGAATTAAATAGTGTAGAACTATTGAATAAACAGCTGAAGAGACTCGTGTCGGGGAGGAGATAACTGTTTAACAAATCAATGTGCTGATATTTAATATATGTACCCACTTATTTGACTTTATTTCCTGTCCCCTTGTACTATCATACAATTGCCGTTTAGGGACATGCTATTTAATTTTTAATTTTAATTAATAAAGAAAATGAATTAATGTAGTGTGATCATATAAGAGTATGTAAATAGAATACATATTATTATTATTAAAAAATATATATAGTATAACAATAACGTGTCAATACAGCGCATCCATATTTACACCCCATTCATTCTCTTGTACTGTCTGTCTCTCTCATTCATTTTGACAGACGTTCATCCAGATACTTTGCTCTTGAGCTTTGTTTTCTTAAGGTTTTTGTGATCGATTGTGTTAGATCGTGTTAGAAAAACGTATTTCGTAGGCTGAACAAGACGCATTTATGTGCCTTTTGTTTTTAATTATCGCTGATTATGCTACAACCGAGACATCGTTATTTTCCCTTTTCTAGATCGCCTTCATTAGCTTTTCCACTGAAGTGTGGAAGGTTGGGGCGCAAAGTTTACTTAGAGGGTATTTAAAGTAAAGATTTACATCAGGCTAGCAAACATATCCTAGATGTGGTTTTTAGTGAAAGGAGACTGTTCTGAAATTTCCTAGAGCAAACGCTCAAAACAAATTTACCACCCCATCAAGTTCTTGGAGGGTGGAAAACTTTGGTAGAGCATTTTGAATATTGGCAGCCAATAGTCGATTGGCATCCAATAAGTAACTTTGTGATTGAAACCAGCCTGTGGCTTAAGTAAAGTGACTTAGACGAAAATAAATAGTTTAGTAAAAAATAATAAAAAATAATAATCTATGTATACTATTGAGAAGGACCAAATATGTCTGTATCGTAGTCACTTCAAATGCACAAAATCACTTTCAAATAAAAAAAATGATATTGTGTGAATGATCTTACGGTGGAACCGTGAACGTTGCATTGTGTAAAGTGATCAATTAAGCCAGCCCATACAGATTGTAATCCCTGGGCTATCCTATAAAAGATTTCCATATATATTTCTCATTTAAATAGTTTCTTCGTCTCTGTGAGTTTTCTATAATTTATCTCAAAAAAATAATTCATTAAAAAAACCTTAATCTATTTTGATTAATTTTAGGTCGACCGGTTTTGATGCGACTGTATATTTTTCAAGATGGAATTTTGCCACACGAAGAATTTAAGATGGCGATAACATAATAATTTCTGAAAATAACCTTAAGTGATAGATAGGGTTACCAATAATGTGATTATTCGGATGCGAAAAACACGAAAATAATATCAAAACCAATCAACGTTTAAAAAATCGAATTCCTTTAAATATACATTTTTTTCTTTTTTAAATGAATAAATACCTAACCACGAGATTCATTGTATTAAAAATTGTCAATACAATTAATTGTATTAAAATTTGTCAATTGTCAATATGAAATATTTTGCCTGTCATATCGCTAAAATTTATTCTGCTACTATATGTTACCTAACCTATTGTAGCTTTGATAATGAAGTCAATTTGAAAAGTGATTTGGAAGAAGTTCCACAAAAAAAATAGGATAGATAAAGTTGTAATTAAGATATATGATTTGAAAAAGTGTGCACAAATTAAACGAATAAGATTGTCATTTTGTTGAATGATTTGGGAGAATACATTGCTCCCCCATTGCCACGCTATCATATCTTCGGATGGGCAAAATCTTATTATTATATAAAATTTAATATATAAAATAAAATTTTATCGATTATCTCGAGTTATCGAAACCGTAGGTATAGAATAGGTAAGCTCAAAATGAGGTGACAATATTAATCAGGGACAAGTAAATGCAAAATTGTTTGAAAAATCACCGACTTCAAGATAATGTATTTATGAAACGTACATTTACTATCTATTAATTCAAATAAAACATACTTCGGCCGATTTTTGATGACTCCGACTCCACAGATTTGGTCACTAGATTCACCAGATCTCTGTTCTGATAATATTTTTGTCTTTAATCTTCTTGTAATATAAATAAAGAACTATTCGTAGAAAAATAGCGAATTAAAGTGTAAATCAAGAATACAAATGTGTAGCGATGGGGTGGGGTCTAAATGGGGTGTTGACAAGTCTTGTGTTTTAACCAATAATGCCGAATCAAACAGATGAATATAGGAAATGTTTATTTGATTATTAAAAGAGAAATGCTGTTACGAATAAAGAGTAGCTTGTTGGTTTTGTGGTAAGAACCCTCGCCTTGTTATCTAAAAGTCGCGGGTTCGAACCTCACTCCAGACTAACAACTTAGTCGTATTTCATAGCACAAGCGTTTAGCTTAGTTTGGAAATAGTAATAATATTGATGTGACACGTATTCCGTATTCGAATCTTTATTTTTTTAATAAAAAAGAAAAGAAAAAATTATTAATGAGTAAAGGTTGTTATTACAGTCGTTAGGCATACTTATTTAACTGTAACTGATTGCGGATATTTTATACGAACCGTATGTTTTTTCCGAGAAACTATTCCCGACGTTTCGTTGAATTCATATTCAACCACATAAGGAGGACGAACTTTAGCCGCGGAGGAGAGGGGAAATTAATTTTTTTATGAATATTATTTTTTTACATATTACTCTGTTTAAATCTTTTATTATTAGTAAGGTATTATTATTAGGGCATCTTTCATCAACGTTCTTTAATTCTGTTTAGATAATTTTTTAAATTCTTATGTAAGACTTTTAGTTTGGCTAAACTGATGAATGATCGAACTCACGACGAAGAAAAACGAAATCAGGTTGTATGTAAAGCCTGACTAGTACATATAAGATTTCCCGTCGGTTCTCTAAATGTTTCATAAATTCGCGTTTCCATGAATTTATGAAAACGAGGACATGATGTGTGGGATACGTAAGCGCCTTGTGTAGAGCGTTCCAATGAATAAAAATTGAGACATTTCTCCCCAAATGTTCGCCGGGACGTGTTCCGCCATTAATATATATGTAAATTATAATTTACAGCGTGGATATTTCGCTTATAAATATTTATTGGAATACCTCGCGCTGAAAACGAACATTTCGCGGTGCAAAAAAACGAGGTTTTGAACACCTGTAATATTTACGAGATTTTTTTCAATATTTATGCAAATAGAAGCGGAGAACATATTTAGGATTTGCATACGTTTCGTTGATACGCTTTTCAGGAAAAAAAAAACACCCTGAAAATGGTTATTCTTAATGAAAGGACATTTAAGGGTTTTTTTGCAAATTTAATGTTTAATCTGTAACAAACTTAGTGTTTATTTATTTTATGTTATACTAGCTGTGCCTGCGCGTCTTCGCACGCGTAGTTTTTTAGTACACTGTTTAGGTCATCATAGAACTTTCGCGAACCTTCTAGAACATTCTCCTTCCAGAACATTCAATAAATTTATCGCATGTACAGGAACCTCCTAGACACATCGGACCATTCCGCCACTCAGTTTAGAACCTTATAGATCTTTCGGGAATTTTCTAGAATCTTCTCAACACAATCGGCGCGCCTATTTTGAAACAATCTGAAGCATTTGCGGCCTCCCTATAACAAAACAATGTGCTAGAAAGCACATTTTCGTCACCCACTCCCGCCCACGCACAGCCTCCCCCACCAAACTCGCATATTTTTGATGTGACACCAAGGGCTATCCACCACCTTAACCACCAGTGGGTGATTGTGGCCGGATGTGGAGAAAACTTGGCGGGTAGGGAAATACGGGTTTCTTTATATATATATTGATTATGTCAGTGTTATGTTACATTATTTAAGACATTGTAAATTGTAAGAAATTATACTTATCACTTGTGATTGCATTTAATATTGGTTATTATCATATACTATAATATTATGTACCTATGTACTGCTGAAGCGTGTTATTGAGACATAATAGAGGGGGATGATTGAGGGACACCCCCTGAATACGCTCACAAATATACATAAGCATCCCTGTCCGATTAATGAGATTTCTAAGCCTATTCCACACCAAGTTCTGAAACACCAATCTAGGCTATTTCTCTCCTCTGCCTAGAATGATCGATCATTATAACGAGATATTATCCAGAAACGGAAATCTAGATATATTCTGTATGGCACTGGCTTCTATTCGTTTCATCGAGCTGGTTCATAAAATATTGATGTTTATTGAAATGTGTCAAAGGACCATTATATACACCTTAAACCTTTAATGTATAAATTTGTATGTCGCAATGCAGAGATTATGCTTTGTCACTTTATTTGATGGTCGCTCGAGTGTGTAAAATATGTTCACTATAGAGAAATTTCTTAATATTCGGTATTGCGCCAAACACCGCTACTTGTAAGATACACGGTATTGACACTGAAACCCGCGCACTTAACACTTGCGAGATGATCATATCTAACGTATAACTTGTTAATCTATAACACATATCTTAATTGTATTTTTTGATATGCGACACTCTTAATTTTATTTTCAACCTGATTTATTTTATTATCATAAAAAGTATATTGTGCGATCTTCAAAATATTTATACTTTAAACGCAAATGTCACTCTAGGACTATCTTTCAGGGTAGATAACGAATTGTTGAGAGCCTGTTATAAAAATAAAATCAATTTATATTTCTAAGTGACGTTTACGGGTTTAATTAATTTCATTTAAGCAAGACAAACGAATTACACAGTATGTGTAAGCCATGCGTACGACGCACATTGTTTCAATGTGCCTCGTACGCACAGATTACACATACTAATTCGATTGTCTTTCTTAAATGGAAAGCGGTCTATGTGTCGAGTCTCCTTCACAAATTGTGTACATGAGAGTTAAGATTGTTATTACGGTCGTTAGACATATTTAACTGTAATTTCGGATATTTTATACGTACCGTATGGTATTACCGAGAAGCGAATCTCGACGTTTCGTTGGATGCTTATCCAACGTCATCAGGAGGACGACCTTTACCCGCGGAGGTGGAGGTGGATATCCCAACTTACAGTTAAATGTGTACTTGAGTAAGTAATTCAATACCTAAATACGTCAAACAAAATATAAAACTTAAATCGTCAATTTATAAATATGTACGTCGCAACGTAAGGGTTGTGCTTTGTCACAACTACCCTCTATTATTTTCGCGTACGCCTGTTGAAAAGTACACACATCAGTAAAAAGCAAAGCGTTAAAATTCTTCAACCCCGTTCTGCCCGGCGCGACGCCTCAAATTCCTTCCTTTACTCTTATTTATTCCCGGAAAAATGTTAACTCCGCAAAGGGGTTGTGGCATTAATGTGTCACATAGCAAACAACTGACAAGCAGTTTAACGAGACAATAATACAGACCTGAGCAGCCTTAGATGAAGGCTGTAGCCGCGGACCCCTCGCTAAGGGGTGTAACGAACAAAACTTTCCGCCATCGCGGAGGCTTCCGCCAAAGGAGAAAACTGCGGGCGACCCCTATGAGAGTTGTTGTTCCTCTTTGTTCTCCAGACGCGACGCTTTCAAAGGGTATTTTTAAAAATCTTGGCATTTCATTTTTAAAGGTTTGAATCAAATTTTAAAGAAAATAGCATTCATTTTTTAAGGATTTACATTAGTTAATTGTATTTTGATGTCAAAAGCTTCGAATAGTTTACATAGCTTCTTTGATACCGGAACGGAATATTTTATTATATAAAGCATGCGGTTTCAAGAGATTTTTTTCGATGATAGTTTAATTGTGTAAAATAACTGTTTTACTTTACAAGTTTCGAGAATACCAGAATTTCTCGTCGACAAGTGAAATATTAAACTATATTTTTTTACACGTATTAATTACAGATATGTAAATAATTAATTGATTAGGTAGATGACAAAATGAGTCGGAGTTATTGGTGGAAGGATGGTTGTAAGAATCGTATATTTTAGGATTTAAAAAAAATTATTATTACTTATAATTATAATTAGAATTATTATTACTTCTATTAAAGAAAATGCATTTTTTATATTTGATATAAGTTACTGAAATGATAATCCAATGTTTTACAAAAAAATATGTCAAAAAGAAGCATTATACTATTAATTGTAATAATTAATGAAATCTGATGAAATAAAAGTTATAATTCCATTCTGTTAGCAGACTATCGCAAATAATTAAAACTTGATAAGCAAGAAATAAAATTGAACGCTGGAATATGCACAAAACATTTAATATGTCAGCAAATATGCGTAACATAAACAGGCGGGCAGTTGTCACTAATAATAAGACATTTCGAAGAAACACGTTATAGTATAAAAAGTATATAATAATCACTTGCCAATTACATAAATAAATAAACACGCAGATGTAAAAACAAGGTGAATAAAATACGGCTTCAGTAGACAAATATTCGATTTACTACGACTTTCTTACGGTTTCTGGAAACAAATTTAATGCGCGCAAATAAGTAAAATAAGCGTTCGAATAATATATACACATTAACAGTCGAAAATATAAAATTTTGTCGTAGCCACGTATTATGTCTAGATTTTTAAATAGTTTTTTTTTATAAGATAAAGATTATTTAATTAATATTTATTTACAGTATTAAAATGCACATTTTTTGTTTTCACCACTAATTTTTTAAAAATACCAACATGCTTTGGGGCCAATGGTCCCTTTATCAGGATACAATGTTACTGAATATAAAAAATAAAAAATCAAAGTATAGACAATAACAGATTAAAAATAATATGGAAGATTTATTAATCATTATGTACTAATATGAAAACAAACTTAAAAGATAACTCTTTGTAAAAAGGACCTGGTTATTTATAATACTATCAACACTTTTTCTTATTTCCAAAATTTCTAATTTATCTAACTGTAATCCTGTATAATTAGTGAACCCTTATTAATTTGAATGATCCATTTCTATAGGTGACTAGAAAATTCGAAATAGTTATTACAACATAAACACATTAAATAATGTTCCTTAACTCTATCATCAAAATTCTACGCGTCTTTCTTTTATAAAAATAAATACAATAATTACAAAAATCAATTATTTTTTTTTTATCCTAATCCATATTATTTAATGTCCTTATCTTAAGTAATGCAGAGATTTTTTGCTTGTATGTTGAGGAATGGAAATTGATTCGCGGAGATCTCCTGATTAAGCAGACAAGCCCGGGGTTATTCTGGTAAGCAGTGAGCCTTAATAGGATAATTGCCAACGACCTGATATCTTGTGAGCAAAGGATACGTGCAGTAGGGTGTGTCATTTTGTATGGCGAAAAAAAAGGTTTTTTATTTTTAAATTTAATAGTTATCAAAAGTTGCATTGCATTTATAACTACACAAAAATGCAAAAAAAGTTGCAATTCCAGTATACTTTGGCTCCTTCTAACGAGCCAAATATTCTGAAAATGTTGGTTTTTAGTGATTTTTCAGAGGTAATCAAAGTGCTGTTTTCTTCTACATCATTTTTATCATATTACTTAATTTCGTTAATATATATCTAGATAATGTTCTAAAATAAAAATTTTCTGCAAATTTTAAGTTGAATTATTTAAAAAAAACTTATAAAACATACAATATATTCTAAAAAGAGTATTTTTAAAGACAACAAAAGGTATTTTAACTCTTTTTTAGAATAAAACTTTGGCATAATTTTCCCGCAATTCTGCTTGGCAGCAATAAAACCTTCTCTAGCTGTTTTTTCCACGACAGAACCCGCAGCTACAGTTGTCAATGTAAGGCATCCGCAGATTTCCACACGTTTCCCTGCCACACACAGTCAGTAGAATTCTTTCTACTGACTGTGTGGCAGGAAAATTTGGGAAAATCGAATATTCGGACATTTCGTTCGACGAAAACTATCTTCAGCTCTTCACTCTCTAAGTAGCTCAAAAGTGGCGGTTCAGTCAGTATAAGTTTCTCATCCTGCTAGGAAATCATATCGTAATAATGATCGCTCTCAAAATTGATTTGTAATATCACAAAAGTTCTCAACAATGATTTTTGCGAGGCACAAGCTTTCAAAACTCTCGTATACCCTATTCTATTACAATTTTGTTGTCATTAGTCAACATTTATTGCCTCCCTGATATCACTCAGTGTAACCAAAGCAATAACAGTGCCTGCTCTGTGCGATATGCCATAACCATCACATACTTCAGACAACTTTTCGATTTTTTTTTGTATTCAATTTTCTCTTCCTGTAAGATTTTAGGGGCTGAAGCTCTAGGTAGTCTTTTGTAAATATTATCATCAAAGATCTTTTTGGTCTCATCGACTGGAGTATGTCTCATAAAACTGGAGGTACACGTCTTCGGTGAGGCGTCCTTCCGGTGTTTTTCAGCCCATTTTTCTGGTTATTTTTTTGTCTACGTTTCCAAAGCCCATGCATCTGAAGGTTCTTTGGTCCTCAAGAAATAAGTGTTCTTTAACCGGAACAGTTTTACTTTTTCTACATTTACAAGAAAAATAATCTTTGCATTTGTTCGCAGCAATGTCAAAAAGAATTGTTGATTTAGTTATAAGTTTTCTACTTTATCTAAATACGATTGACTTTTTGGTTCTTTTTTGAATTTTTTCGATAGTAGCCTATACTGTTTGCAATATGATTATAAACTGGCTCACTTTTGTATCGTTAAGGACCGGAACGCTTGCTTTTTTCCAAACTTCAAGAACGGTTCGAGCCACTTGAGAAGTGATGACTTTTTCTTGTGGTTCTAAACTACTTGACTGTTTCATTTCATGTCGCGCCCACTCACAATGTCTTAAAACATCTCCATAAGTCGGTAACATAGTACTTTTGAATTTTTCGGGATATTTCTCAACAATACGTAATTTCATCTGACCTCTGGTTTCTTTTGAACTTGACGGATTCGATGCCATTGTGATTCGTTTCTTGAATGAATTAAACACTTACATTTATTACGTATAATATGTTGAAACTTTACGACGGTTGAAAACAAGTAAGCAAACAAACACAACCTTTCGGTATGGAGTTTTGTTTATCGCTGACGGTCTGACCTAATGAGGCGCGCATAACGGGAGTGCGACCCGAAACAAGCCGAAATTGCTTGAACGAAGGTAGGTATTTAACACTAACAAATTATCAAAATGAACTTAAATATGGCGTTATCTCCGTGCTGGCTATATTCGTATTAGAAAAAAAGCATTTCATTCTAATACAATTTTTAAATAAAAAAAATATATCGTTCTGATTGCAACGTTATTTTGCAACTTTTTCTATATTTCAAGGCCTTTGAACTAGCCAAAAGTACCAGTATTAAGGAAAACTGTAAATACAGCATTGAATAACGTATAAAAATGCAACTTTTGAGAACTATTAAATTTGAAAAATTGAAAGTTGAAAAAAGTGACACACCCTAACGTGCAGTCGTTCCGAGGACTGTACCGATGAAATGAGACAAAGCCATAAACTTTTGCCCTACCTAAATGGAAAAAGGAAATATTGTGTGCGAATATTTTAGTCCATCAATTTACGACGCGCTGTGGTTCTAAATTAATTTAATTTCATACTACGATTGTCATTTTTCATACGCCTGTCATAACTAACGTCTGTAAAAAACTAATTATCACGAATGTTATGAATTCATTTCCAGCGGTGAAAAAAATTCGCCCACCTTCATTAATTTTATTTAGAATTATTCAGGAGCCCTCCCTTTGTGGCCGGTTTGTGGTGAATTCCGCCCTCATAAATTAGAGTAATTATTATTATAAGGAGACACTTTGTCTCCAAAGTAATTTACAAACAATGGAGACGTGACGTGCTTTACAAGTTTTGCTTTATCAGTATTATAAATAATAAATGGCACAATAAATTTACAGAAGTTGTCAAACGCATGAAAAACGTGTAACCAACTCGTTTTAATTATGGCAATTTAAAAAAACAAAATAAAAACAATTTTTAAATAAGTAAAATCGTATAAACTCGTGTAATTTCTCATTTAAAATGTTTTCACGGGACGTGGCTGTGGGAGGCAAATGAAATACTGAAACCTAATTAAAATTTTCAAAAAGTAACTGGACATAACTTTACTAGAGCACTGTTCTTAAATTCAGTCACTAAATGATTCATTCAAGAATTTTCGCTACACTTCTGAATACCTTGTCTCTCATTTGCCATTACTTAAATCGCTTAGGTACACACTAGAAAACTTCTCGCTTGTTGATAGGTAGCGCCGAATATCTGTCACTCGATTAAACATGTGCTGGTCATACCTTTTCGCTGCCATTTTTATCGCTGGTTATTTCAAACGTCAAACGTCAAACAAAGACTTGAAGCAAAGTAGCTGGTTGGACCCTATTTATAGATAAATGTCGCGTCGCGATGTTTCGAGAAGCTACAAGAATTATTTCGTTCAACGTATATTAAATAGACACAGATACCAAAGAATCTGTAGTTCTACGATATTTAAAACAATTTGGACTTCATGGAGCAGCACTGATATGACTTAGCATTTTATTTCCCTCCGACGAGTGTCAGACTTATGTTTATGGTTGTAGAATAGTTTTTTAACTTTTGTTAGTGATTGTAAAAGTATTTTTTTAAGCAGTTACAAAATAACTATTATTGGAGATTTAACTGTATCGATGATTGGTAATTGATTTCTTCTAAATTCTTCGGGCGACCATTGATATTACGCAACAGTTAGGTATATCTCAGTTACCATTCAACCTATATGATAAAAAATGTGATACAAATTGCAAATATCAGTTCTTGTGAAACTAATTTGCAAAAAAGTGTTTCAGCCATGTCAATTCTAATTTAAATTATAAAACATATAAAAATGGTATTTGTTTGGAATTGATGAAATTTTAATTGATCGGCTAGTTAGAACAGATAGTTCACATCCCGGTGTCACCTAATATTTTCATAAGAGAGGTATAAAAGCAAAGAAAGCGATATCAACGAAAAAAATTAAAATGTACTGAATTCGACATTTTATAGGAAATACAGTTCTATCCCTTCCAAAATCATGTTTCCAAATCACTATTAAAAGTAAAGGCAGAAATATCTATTTCCACCAATCAACCGCCAAGGATATGTCTTGTAAAAAAACTTAAGTCACAGTTGACGTCGATTTTAGAATTAAACATCACAGCAATAACAGCAATACTAATTTATGTAAATAGCAAAAGCAGCATTGTCCACTATTTGGTAGCAAACACAGTAATATCCACATTCAAAAGTTATATATTTATTTATACACATATATAAAAGAAAAACTGAGGTGACAATTTTTTTTAAAAACTTTTTTCACATTAGATGTAGGTTTCATAGATTTCATAGATCCAGAGAAGTTTTTTGAGTAGTGACAGGTTTTTTGTATTTATTTCAGAAACACTCCTGTGGGATATTACTGTCTTTGCTTTTTTACCCCTCATATATGAGGCAAAGCCTGGAAAATGTTCCCTCTAATTTTTGAATTGTCGCGCGGGGTAGTAACATACATATTTTTGCAGGGGAAAGTTTTAACCGTTTTTTTGGCCTTGCATGAAGCAGCAGTTTATTTTGTCCTAATTTATAACTCTATCGCACATGCGAATGAACGAAAGTATTTTTTTTGTCTATTCCAGGCTTCACTTCTGTTTGCACATGGATTGTGAATTTAGACAAGTTATTCGGGAGATGGATCGGAAAGGTTTTAGGAAGATATCAATGCGTAATGGGGAAGGAGACACTCCCTTACCTTATTTCTTGTCTTGGCAGACCTCCGGGTCCAGGGCGATGTCGACACAGGACTTTGGTGAATCTTCACGTATCTCTTAACAGAAGTCTCGCTAATGTTCTTGTGGCACAATTGGATGTAGATATGCAGAAAGCACCCAACCCACAAAATGCTAAAAATGAGTTATACACGGGTTTGGACAGCTAAATACGATATCTTTATGTGCTGAAAACATCCGAATTCGTGCTAAATTTTTTTTATAAATTCAATATGTTTTTCACATCACAAAAAACAATGAGTGCTATGTAAAAAATGCAAAAATGAATAATATATCAATTAACGTATATTATAGATATCTCACAGAGACGAAACTGTATTTCTTATGGGAAAGTAGGTATAGAAGTCATTTTGGGTGTACATAGGACTTATGACCTATCTTATGGTTGGCTTAAGTGATCACTTTACAGTTTCGTCTCTGTGAGATATCTATAATATACGTTAATTGATTAATAATGTCTCTGTGACATAAATCCAGCACTGTTCTGAAAGATTTGAACAAACTCAAAATATTCTGAATAATATATCGACGTGAAAGGTGTCTGTAGGTACATATTTTAAAATGCCGTTTTCTCAGTTCACTTGTTATTTATCCCTTATTAGAAGAACCGCACATCACGCACAAAAATAAAGAAAACACATAATGTCAAAGACATAGCACTTTGGTAGAGCGTGCACTATATGTAGGAACCCGGCCTGTTCATAAAGATCGAACAACTTTCATACATTAGAAGCCTGGAATTGTCTCAAATACATAAAGTAGTAAATGTAGTATGATATTTAAAAAAAAAGATTTATCAATTTCAAAGACATAAAGATAAAATGTTTATTTACCATTAGGTTATTATTTACGAAATTCTATACACAGGTCAAATAAAATTATAATTTTTTTTGTAAGGTTTTTATCATTTTATTTGACTTGCATTAAAATAAACGAATTTTCAGTATTCCATATATTTAATTGTTATGATAATCAAATGAATGCAAACTTTGATGTCGCTTATCTTCGCATCTGTCGATACTTCATCCAAAGTATAAAGAATATTTTGTACTCAAAATTATATAAAAAAGCATCCCCGAAGTTTTTCCTATTAGCTACCAGACATATCTGTATAATATTTATGTCTCAAAATCTTATTTATTGCATTTCAACGGATCGTAATAGTTCTGGGTTCGTACGTCCGTGTTAACCAAATATATTTTCAATATATAGCTCAGCTAGAGTAGCTTGTTGGTCTTGTGGTAAGGACTCTCGCCTCGTGATCCAAAGGTCGCGGGTTTGAACCTCACTCCAGACCAGAAAGTTAGTCCTATTTTCATAGCACAAGCGTTTAGCTTAGTTTGAAAATAGTAAGAGCATTGATGTGACACGTATTCCGTGTTCGCATCTCTATTTAAAAAATAAATTTAAAAAATACATACATATATATATATTAATTCTTTCTGTATATATTTCTTTGATTGATTAATTCTTCTTCTTCTTTAACTTTATTTAGACTCAAGAGTCTGTGCAGGAGTTTTCTCTTGTGAGGCTGAATTCCAGCTATCTCTGCATCGTTTTCTTTCATCGGGGTCTTCCTGGTGGACGCGGTCCATCTGGTACGCCATGCAGAGTTGTGTATGGTAATCTTGTTGTACTCATTCTCTGTACGTGTTGGTACCAGTATCATCGACGCTGTCGCCCTCATCTGACCACATCTTGAACCTCGCAGGCCTGCCGGATTGCTATATTCCTCACGCGATCATACAAAGTCTTCCCGGAAATTGCACGCAGAGTTCTCATTTCAGTTGTTCTTAGCATGCTCTTTGTCTTGACGGTGTCCTCCATCGCCTCAATACCATACTGTTGGAATAGGTTGCACACAGGTCTTATAAATGCGTACCTTGCTATCTGTTCTCATATCTTTATTCTTCCATACAACATCTCTCAGGCAGCTCGCCACAACCGCAGCCTTATCCACCTGAGGCCTAACTTGTTGGTCATGAGAGCCGAGCATTTTACTGCCAAGGTATCTAAACTGGGTTACTTGTTCAATGAGCTCGTCACGTACCTACTGAGATTTTGCACTCTATTCAATCTTTAGAGAATGTAATACATTTTGTTTTCACTACGGAGATGATCATATTATACTGTCAGGTGTCGTGGCTGCAGGAGGAATTAATGAAAACGCTGGGATTTAATACAGGATTTATTAAATACCAATTAATTAATCAAAAAAAGGTACAAGGTCACTTATCGCTATTAAATGTAACGCTTTTCCTTAATTTAAATTATTTCGCAAATTTTTCACTCGTAAATAGATACTTTATATTAGCTTTAACTTTATTCACTGTTCACTAGAATATTCCATCAATTTCCGCACTTATTACTATTCGCTTCCTTTTATCTCGCTACGTAATAACATTCTAGAATCGCTGTCGAATTTTCGCTCGCTTGGCATCACTGCCGCTACCGCTCGCTTGGCTGGTCGCTTCTGTTATTGCCTGTCAACCGCGTTCGGAAAACAACTGCCCGGTTACTTCCACGTGTCGTATCTATATGACAAATGCTATTATCCAGACGATTCCAGTTTTTACTAGCAAGTACTCGTACTTTCTAGATTTTGCTGGAAAGTTGCAGACGTCACTCGAAAGTCGGAGGTGATTCCAGATCCTTCCGTAGTATTGTGCCAACTTCAAACAACTGTCACTTTGACATAAGTGCGTTATTCTTTTTTTAGCCTCGCTACAATACTTTGAGCAGGATTCATTACTTCATTTAATTAAATTAAAATAATAATTGAATTTACTCTACACATGAGTGATTCGTGGTTATCTGCTGAGTTCTTTGCTGACTGCTGAGTTTTAGTTTAATATATCGTTACTTTACACTTAAGATTTAGCTTAGCGTCTAGTGACAATGATTAATCAGCGTCGGTTTGTTTAACTTTACTCTTCTCTACCATGTGATAGCAGGCCCTCCTAGACAGACTTGTAGGTCTCATTTTTAGTTGACATCCACTTTAATAACAATAATAATTCAGAAAGTTCTCTCCGAAGCGGGAGGCTAAGTTCAGCCAACAGCCACGCTCGCGGTTAGGGGATGGAAAATACTTACATTACGAAACAACCCTAACTCAGTTCTGTAGCTGAACTTTGAATCGTAATCGCGTGCGTGTGAAGTTGAAACAATACAAGTCGTAGGTACATACAAAATGTTATGCATCATTTCGAGGAAACAAGTATTATATATTAATATAATTAATAAACATGTATTTTCTCAATTGGTTGAGCAACTTTGTATATTGAAATTTAAAAAAAAAGATTTTATTATTTGTTTGTATCTCCTTATATTTATTATTTACACCTACATGTTTCGGAAAAAACACATCGTCAGGGTGTTTTATAAATGTCAATACATATATCAAAATGAATGATGTCTTTTGCTTTTCTAAATTATTTGAAAAAATATTTTTAAATATTATTGCTGAAGTTTTTGATTAAACACAATTATTGGAATTTTTTTTAGAATTGTACTATAAGTTGAATTTTATTGATTATTAATAATATTTTGTTTACTTTTACACGCTTTAATTTCTAATGATTCTAATTTATTCAATTTCAGACCAAAATTATTTATGTGTAAAATAGAAAGTCCTAAATTTTGATAAAAACCGTGATCATTTTCTAATAAATGATTTGAAAATTCAGAAAAACCATGATTTTTCAGATATCATAAATGCTATTTTACTCTTACATTAAAATTTATCCAATATAAAACAAAAGACATCATTCATTTTGATATTGATAAAACATCCTGATGATGAAAAGGTTTTTCCAAAACATGTAGGTGTAATTAATAAATATTAGTAGAAACAAACAAATAATAAAATCATTTTTATAATAAGAATGTAATTTCTTTTCAACACTTATAAATTGAGATTTAACATATTTCAGGGCCGATGGTCACTTCGTCAGGATACAATGTATACCTACTAACAAATTAAAAATCAAAAATAGAAGTATAGAAACCAAACATAATCCATGGAAAATGAATAATAATTAAGTATTAACATGAAAACAAATTTAAAAGATAACCGTTTGTTAGAATGGTTATCTTTTAAATTTGTCTAACGGGTTATTTTTATTTTCTAAGTATTCTATCTGTCTAACTGCAGAATTAGCTTTTCACCCAGCTGCTAAGGAGAACTAGGGTTTATCTGTATGAGTGTTCGTTCCTTAAGCTAGGCTGTTTCAGATTAAAGGCACTGGGGACTCGCCCTTTACCCTCCGTGGAGATTA
The DNA here is from genome assembly GCA_016648135.1 of Agrypnia vestita. Classification (NCBI taxonomy): domain Eukaryota; kingdom Metazoa; phylum Arthropoda; class Insecta; order Trichoptera; family Phryganeidae; genus Agrypnia; species Agrypnia vestita. Next base: position 57,261 of record JADDOH010010524.1, read on the forward strand.
GCCACTTTGACCCCGTGACCTTTGTGAGGCCAAATTCGCTGGTGTCATCTCATATCTGTCATAGAGGGGATTAAAGCAAAAGCACCACTATACGATAGACAAAATTTTGACTGATTTTACGGTTTGAGATCTTAAAATGAAAATGCTTTTGATAAAATGCTCCTTATATTAAAATACTGTCACCGGATCGTGGCTCTGGAGGCAAATGAAGCACTTGAAATAAATTATCATGCCAAACTTAAATTATATAATAGTGTTTTTGGTAATTTATTATGAAGAAGAATGGTGATGTTTATTTTAATTTTTCTTTTGCCAGTTCCAGGTTTTACTTTCATTCAGATTTTTTTTCATCAGAACATTGATGGGTAATGCTTGGTTTTATTCCAATGGGCAAATAATAATATAA